>PVKA01032087.1:0-25669 GCA_004027165.1 Ctenomys sociabilis
TTTGGTAATTTGTACCTTTCGAGAAATCTGTCCATTTCTTCTGTGTCTTCTATTGTGTGAGCGTAAAAATTCTCGAAGTATCTATTGATATTCTTCTGACTTTCCAGTGGGTCTGTGGTGATTTCACTCTTTTTATTCCTTATCGCTTGTACTTGAATTTTCTTTTGCCTCTTTTTGATGAGGTTGGCAAGAGGCTTATCAACTTTATTTAGTTTTTCAAAGAACCAGCTTTTTGTTTTGTCTATTCTTTGAACTGTTATTTTCATCTCAATTGAATTAATTTCTGCTCTGATCTTTATGATTTCTTCCTGTCTTTGCACTCAGGGTTTCGTTTGCTCTTCTTTTTCTAGTTGTTGGAGGTGCAACATTAGGGTGCTAATTTGTTCCCTTTCTGTTTTCCTAATGTGCGAGTTCATAGCTATTATTTTCCCTCTAAGAACTGCTTTCTTCTCATCCCATAAATTCCTGTAAGTTGTACTTGAATTTTCATTAAATTGTAGATATTTTTGAATTTCTTGTTGAATTTCTTTTGCAACCCATTGATTGCTGAGTAGGGTGTTGTTTAGTTTCCATGAATTTAGCGGGTTTTTCTGGTTTCTTTTATCATTTATTTCCAGTTTCATTGCCTTTTGCTCAGATATTATGCAAAAGATAATTTCTATTATCTCACATATACTAAGGCATGACCTCTGCACTAGTATGTGTTCTATTTTGGAAAATGACCCGTGTGCAGCTGAAAAAATGTGTGTTCAGTTGTGGTTGGGTGGAACACTCTGTATATGTCCACCAGGTCCATTTGTTCCAAGCTCTGGTTCAGTTCTGCTACTTCCTTGCTAATTTTTTGTCTGCTTGACCTATCTTTTTGAGATGTGTTTAGATTTCCTGTTAATACTGTGTTCTTAGACATTGAGTTTTTCATGTCCCTTAAGATTTTCCTTACATAGTTGGGTGCTCCTGTGTTTGGTGCATAGATATTTATGAGTGTTACTCCTTGCCCTTGAATTTTTCCCCTGACCAATATATAGTGGCCTTCTTCGTGTCGTTTGATCATTCTTGGTTTGAAGTTGAGAAATATCTGAGATCAGAATTGCTACTCCTGCTTTTCTCTGAGGTGCTGGGCCATGTAGTATTGATTTCCTTCCTTTGAGTATGAGCCTATGAATGTCCTTTTGAGTGAAGTGTGTTTCTTGTATATAGCATATTGTTGGATTTTGTTTCCTAATCCACTGTGCCAGTCTATTTCTCTTAATTGGAGAATTAAGTCCATTTACATTGATGGTTATGATTGAAATGTGCTGACTTATGTTTGTCATGGTATTTACCTGGTGGTGTTTATTCCTTTGCAACCTATGTTTGTCTGTCCTGTTTAGTGGGTTCCTTCCGTTCTCATTCATGGAGTTCTGGTCATTGTGGTCTCTCTCTCTAGAACATCTTTCAGCAGCCTGTGAAGGGATCTAGAAATTCTTTAGCTGTTCTTTGTTTTGGAAGTATTTCACTTCTCCATCAAACTTGAAAGAGAGTTTTGCAGGGTATAATAGTCTGGGCTGGAATTTGTTTTTGTGTAGGACTTAAAGAACTCTTCTCCATGCTCTCCTTACCTTCATTGTTTGTGTAGGGAAATGGGCTGTAATTCTGTTGTGTTTTCCTTTGCTTGTGAGCTCCTTCTTCTCTCTTGAAGTTTTCAGTATATTATTTTTGTGTTGGATTTCTGGGATCTTAAGTATTATATGTCTCGGTGTGTTTCTACTTGTTTGAGGTTATTTGGTGTTCTGTATGGTACAGTGACCTGAATGTTGGATTGTTTCCTCATATTTGGGAAGTTTTCTGAGATTATTTCTCCCCAAATTCTTTTTATGTCCTTTGTATTGACTCCTTCATTCTTGTTCGTACCAATTATTCTCACATTGTTCATCCTGGCATCATCTTGCAGGTGATGGATTATTTTTTTCCTGCATTCTTGTTGCTTTTAAGAGATCCTTTCTCACCTTTTCAATAGCTGCTCCGTCATCTTCAATATCTGAAACTCTGTCTTCGCTTTCACTCAGATGGTTTGTAGACTTGTGATTGATATTTTTAGTTCTTCTATATCTCTTTGACTGTGTTTGATGTGTTCTATTTCTTTTCTATATTCCTTATTCAAGGAATCCATCATATTTCTGATCTCTTCAAATTTTTATCCATGTCTTCTTTAGAGATAGTTATTAATTCTTTTTCTGCAGTGTTTCTTCCAAGTTTGGTTTCCTCTGTATATTTCTGGACTTGTTTCTGTATTTCAGATCGTATGACTTGAAAAAGTTCTTTTTTGATTTCAGAACTTATTTCTGCTTTGAGTTCCTCAAGATCTTTCTGCTGTTATTTCTTTGCTTCAGATGCTGTTAATTCATATATTTCAGCTGCAATACAGCTCTCTGCACTTGTTCTGGGAGAGCATCATTTTTCCACCCAATGTTTCTGGAATTCATTCTTTATTTCAGATGCTATGTATACAGATATTTCTTTTTTAATTTGGGGAATTCTCGTTTTGTTTCCTCTATAGCTTTCTGCTGTTGTTCCTTTGCTGCTATATCTCTTAGTTCCTTAATTGCAGCTAAGATAGTGTCCTCTGCCCTTCTTGATGGACTCGAGGTCATGGATTGCATTTTTCCCCTTGCCTTTGTCATTTTGTATAGCACTGACCTTTGTCCTTTGGCGTAGAGCTTTGGTGCAGCTATAACCTTAGCTTGTTATGAGATTCGGGTGCCGGTCTATTAAATTTGAGATTTTCCAGATATGCCTATCCTGGATCTAGCTGTTGTGTTGAGTTCCTTTTTTGCTGTAGCTCCTTTGGTTCCCCTCTGTTGATTCCCTGTTCAAGCGAGCATGAACCGAACTGGGATGTAGAGCAAGTCATGAAAGTTCCCCATCTTAGCTGGCTTTGGGGCGAGGATCCGTAAACTTGCCAGGGTCTGCCCTCCTGTGTCAGGCAAGTCGGTCCCCAGATGGGCAGGCTTGGGCTTTAATGGGTCTTCTGGGCTCACAGAATAATAGTGGATGATCTTATTCACTCAGTAGGCTGTAGTGGGTCAGCCAGCCTGTGCTGGGTCTAGGTCTGCAGGCCGTAACCTGAGAAGGCTGGGATAGGTCCCTCTCGTGCAGTGGGCCTGAAGCCCTCACTCAGGCCAGGCTGTGCTGGGTTTCAGTCGGTCACGTGGGACGGAGGATTGCTGAGATATTTCCCTCCAGCGTGGTAGGCTTGGAGTTCTCACTCCAGGCTGACCTGTACTGGGTCTGGGGCTGTGGGGTAGGACCGGTAATCACCTGGAAATGTTTCTCTGGCACAGTGTGCCTGGAGCTGTCACCGGGCTACGGCAGTTGGGGTGACAGGGAATCCCTGGGAAATGTCTCTTGGGCACGGCAGGCCTGCAGTTCTACACTCACTGAACTTTGATGCCAAGAGAATCAGGGAAATTCCCACTCGTTCCATAGGCTTTAGGGCAGGGGTCTGGGGAGTTCCTGGTGAGTGGGTCCTGAGGTTTCTGGCCAGTCACTGGCTTGGAGGGCTTGGGGGCAAGGATCCGTGTAGCGCGCGTGGGAAGAAGCCAATGGCTCTCCCTCAGACTCACCACACTCTCACTGATCTGGGAAGCCTGGTGAGTTTTTTAAATTCCCACTCGCTGGGAGAGCTTGGCGCGGGATCCAGGAGGACGCTGGAGTTAGCCGCTCTCTCAGACCTGTGTCTGGCCGGGCGGTATGGGCAGGATCTAGTAGGTTGGTGGCAATGGTCTCGCTGTCTCGGGCCAGTGTCTGGGGCTGGGCAGGCGCGGGCGGGATGGAGGATGATGGCAGTCGGCTGCACTGTCTTAGTCTGCTTTTGATGTTGAACAGAACATTTGAGTGTGGGTAATTTACAAATAATAGACACTTTTTGACTCATGGCTCAGTAAGCTGTTTAGTGCAAGATAATGTGGCCTTATCTGCCGAAGATCATCTTTCCATGTCCTTAAGTGGAAAAAAGCATGCTACAGTGGGAAAGCCCATGACAGAGAGGAAAAGAATCAATGCTCTCCTTTTACTGGGATTCTTCTCCCACGGTGATTAACCCACTCCTGCAGTAATGCTATTAGTACTGGCATGGGGACATAGTTTTCACAACTAGATCACCTCTCAGAGATCTCACTTCTCAACCTGGTTGCCTTTCAAATTAATTTTCTGACACATGATGCTTGGAGACCACATCCAGACCACATTACTAATCTAAAATGATTTTGTAAATAACAAAGGCATGGTGTATGTCAAGTATGTGTCTATTGCCTGTTACATGATAAAATGCTTTTTCGAGTTGTCTCATCATTATGTTTATTATTAAAGTTACCATTGTTATGTAGGATGATTTAGTGACTTTCTGTCTCTGAAATATCTCTCATTATTAAGTCACATAATATGTAATGTGCTGATGGTAGTGCCTTATGTTGAGACTCTTTTGTGGGCATTACATGTTGCATTCATTGTATTAACTGTCTGCATTATAGTGATGGCGGTTATCACTGTTACCCTCTTCCTTATCTAAAACAGTGAAGTGTAAAACATCCATGGAACTGATTTTCCTCTTGAAAGTTCTTTGGAAAATGATAAGTCGTACATTTACCAATTTATAGTATATGCAGTGTTGAAAATACAAAAAAGTATGACTTTTAAATGTGTTGACTGCACTATTTTTTTTTTCAGAATCACAAGTTGAATTCAGACCCTTGTGCTTGCCAGGGAAGTGCTTATTCCCCTAATGACAGCACTTCTGTGCACTGAGCTTTTTCCATAAAAGTGAAATGAGGAATCAAAAATTGGTATAATATACACTCAATGTCTTTTAAATAAATTTATATATATATATATATATATATATATATGTATTTATATGTGTGAATATATATTATTTATAATATTGTATATACATATGTATATATATTCTGAAAAGTTCTGTGTGTATAGCATTACTTCGAAGCTTTCAAAGGATTTTTTCTATCATAAAAACATTTTTATTTCATTGGTGATTATAAAATCCACCTATTCTGTGCTATACCGTTAGAGTACATAACCCTTTGATGTAGCTCCGATAAAAGTTCATCATTCCATAACTTTAAGGAGATAGGAATGAAGGCATCTGTTATTTCGGAATTCATAATCTATCCCTAGTGAGATCCACCATTTCTGAGTCACATCTTGTTTCAGAAAGGGTATACAAACTGTATTCCTCATGATCAATTTCAGGGAAGCAAATTTTGAGAATGTACCAGAAACCCCTGTTCATCCCCCTTTTTTGATACTTTGTCTACAACCTTTGCATCAATTTCTCTTAGTACTGTTGAGCTAGCATGCATATATGGCTATGTCATTGATGTAGCCGGCAGTGAAGGAGTTCATGGGAATATTTTATTTTTTAAAAAATAAAACAACTTTATTAAATCAAAAATTTGCATTGTGCACAATCAACAAACTTAAAATGCAAGACTCCACAGACATTAGCCCTTTGAGGATGCTGTACAACCACTACTACAAGCAAGCCTAGGCCATTTTTTTCCCCCAAATCAAAACACTCTACCCACTGGCCATCATTTCCCAGCTCCACTCCCCAAATCCAGGCAACCATGTAAAGTTTGGTTCAGGGAGATTTATCTTTTTTCAAAACTGACCATGCTCATAACAGTGAAGACCTTCACATACTCAGGGAAGCAATTCCTAAAAAGCAGCACAATTTTTTAAAAATTAATTTAATTTCAATTTTTATTTTATTGAAGTACAAATGTCAATGAGACAGTTTTAAGATACCTTGACAAGGTGGATTTGATAAATTGATACATTGCAAACTGTTTTCATAATGTTTTGGTATCATAGAAGGTGAATACACGATATTATACTTACAGACATTATTATACCATGTATCTCATCAGTAAATTAAGAGAGTGTAGCTGTTTGTGTATCTTATTTTTTATACGTGAATTACATCAAAGATTCAATAATTAATACTTTCTACCTTGTTATTTTCCTAGTGGTTGTTCATAGTACTAGAAGCCGACATAAAATCCTGTCCAACCACCATTAGTGCAAATCTTGCCTCTCATAGAATTATGTAGAAACATGGCGTTATCTATCCCAACTGTACTGTCCATACACACACATCATGATTTTTCCTTTGTATACCCCTTCCTTTGTCTACACCTGTCAAAGATGGGCACTCCATTGTCATTCAACTAATTTAGGTGCCTGAACTCGATGACACAGTCCAACACAGTCCAGCATTCCACAACAATAGTGAATTATCTAAAGAAGTTGTCAACCATTGGTGGGAATATTTTAGGAGCTCATTCTGCCACCATGAATATAAGGTGGATTCTGCTATGAAAAACGAATGCAACATGTAGGCATGAAGTAGGGCCCTAGAAGTCTTTGTCCAGTTCCACATAAATGTGGTATGTGGTTGTAAAAATATCATTAAACTAAAACAGGAGCATATTTGAAAACAAAGAAATAACTTTCTGTGCCTAGTCAGAAGTAAATATATATGTAAAGATTTTCTTAAACTTTCCTGAAGGATTGAAGAGAACTGAATAAATGGAAGACACTATATTCTGAAGATCGGAAAAGGGCATTGTAAATCAATCTTTTCTACCTCAAATGAAGTACAATTTCAATAAATTTTCCCTTAGAGCATTATATATATATTTTTTTCTTTGTTTGTTTGTTTGTTTTGTATTAAGTGCAGATTCAACAGGATCTCCCTGAGCAGATCTGACTAGGAGTGATCCTCCTGTTTTAATCCTATGAAGTACTGGGATTTCAGGCACTCACCACCACATCCAGTCTCAATTACTCTGTGGGCCCCTAGGATGGGGCTGAAATGGTACGTCAGGGTTTGAACCCAGATCCCTGTGTCTAAGCAGGTGCTTTAATCCACTGAGCTATCTGGCCAGGTTTAGAGCATTGTATCTTGATGGAGCTTAGCAAGCTGGATTTTAAATTCACCTGTAGATGTACCAGACCAGAGAGCACATACAAAACTTGTAAGAAATATTTTTACCTGGAGACTTATAAAGGATAAAGGGATTTACTGCTTTTCTTCAGGAAGTCACTCAACCTAGGGGTTTGCATGGGAATTAACAGACATTTGTTGCAGTTCACTTTACAGTTTATTATAAAGGAAACATTTTCACACTTCAACACTTAAGCCATCTCTCTCTTCAATATTCCCTCTTATAAGCCGGGAGGGGCCTTCTGTTCTCCGTCACAGCCAGAGGCGGAACCTTCTCTGCAGCTAGGCAGTGAGCTGCTCCTAGACAGTCTTGGGGGAGGAGCTGCATTTTACCAGGCTGCAGCTAACAAGAAGCGGTAAGGTAATGGCTGTCTTAAATGTAGTTATTTGCTAGCGACTTGAGAGAGTCCTAGGGTAAAGATAGAAAAGTACGGACTACAGTCTCAGAGTGGCAGGAAATGTTTGTGGTTTGGTGAGAACTGCTGGCATTTTGAAGAAATTAATCTTCGGGAATTTGGGCATCTCCAAATGCTTCATTAATCCACGGGGAAAGAGGACTGATCATATTACAGCCTCTAAACTAAGGCTTCAGGGCAGCATGTTTGTTCATGCTAATGTATTGACTTGACATTCCAGGTTTATAATGCTATTCTTATATTGCTGGAAGTGTTAAATATGTATTTATGCAGATAAACGCATTTGACAGCATGAAGGGAAATAAGGTGATAAACCATTGATACACAGACTGTGTTTCACATATACATGATCATGCAGAGTGAATCACATATGTAATTGAAGACATTTGCAGAAATATATGTAAAAAGAAAAATTCTGGAAGAAAATAAGTCCCATATTACTACTGCTCAGCCTTGATAGGTAATCACATTAGAATTTTAACACAATTTTTACCCTATTTTGTTACCACTGCAAAAGATTTCTTCATGATTGTTTTTATAACAATGAAAGAAACATAAAGCTAAAATAGCATATCCATTTTTTTCAGACAAATAATCATTCAATGCAGACGTGCTCTTATGTGGAAATTTTCTAGGCTTGACAAAATGGGTATCCTGGTTGCTGTGTTGAATAAAGCCCTCCATGTGTCCTCATTGCAGTTAATTATTTTGGGCCAAAACCACAATCTTTATCATAAAAGTTTAAAGAGTGAGAGTTGGGGATTTGGACTATTGCTATTAACCAATTTAAAAAATACTATATAGCAAGATTGAAATACTGTTTGTCTGCTGAATAAAAAATATGCACCTCGACAGGTAGTGGTTTCTAATTGCCTGCAAAATAATACAAAATAAAGAAAATTACAAGAAAGCATAAATGATCTCCCTTAAGAATAAATGCATATGTTAGTTGTATATATGTATATTATTATAATATATATATAATCAAAATTGAAAACCTGTATCTACCAAACTACTAATTACATTATTGTAATGATAGAGACAAGGATTTTTATATTGTCTTTTTTTACTCAATTTTAATTTGATACCTTCAGAAAGTATTGAGACAAATTCATAAATTTTTAAAAACTGATTCAAGATGCCTTACTAAAATCATGTAGAAATATGCACTAAGGTGTCCAAGTCATGTATGGTGTAAATTCTGAAGCTGTTTTGCAATAATACACAACCATTTATGCATTTAAATATATTCTAACTGGGTTTACTGTACAGAGCATATCCATAGTGGTTGTTTAAATAGAGCTGTACTCTTCTTAGATCTTTACAAATGTAATAAACTTAAGAATGTTTTTATAATCAGAATCATAGTGGCTGAAGACAGTATGATCTTGTTATCTCAAATAACAATCCCTTAAATTTATGAGAGAATTCTTGTAGTCTGCAAAGGTTCCTGCAAGCTATAGTGGTTCCCATCCTCCCACAAGACCAGAGTCTTACTTTGTTGTGGAAAAAAATATATATGTTAACATACATGTCCAGCTACTATCATTGAGAAGAAAGGTTTGTACTAATATTATTTAGATGATATATCATGTCTGCATATTGTACTCTGAAAAACTATAAACACAACAATATACAATGTATTAATTATTGTAACTGTTCTCCTCAGTTACAATGTTTTGAAACTGTTTCATTTTTATTTTATCTTTTTTTCTCATTAAAATGAATTTTTAAAAAGGGGATGTGGTCTCCACTGAGGTGTTGCCAGTGGACCACGGACAGATGCAGTTCTGGTTCTGGACACAAGATGGCTCCTGCCAGATAGCTCATATTTTCTCCTGTAGAGTAAAGCTGTGAAAGGATTTTGTATTAATAGACTGTGAGACATTATATACAGTATTTCTTTTTTTTTTTTTTTGTCTTTTTTTTTTTTTTTGAGACAGGGTCTCACTGTGCAGTTCAGGCTGGCCTTAAGCTCACTTTGTAGCTCAGGCTGGTCTTGAACTCACAACAATCCTCCTGCCTCAGCCTCCCTAGTGCTGGGATTACAGGCATGCGCCACCACGCCCGGCTCAATATATACAGTATTTCTGAGATTCAACTGAAAAATTTGTGTGTCCAAAGAAGAAATAAGGCCCCATAGTGATGACATGAGATTTGAACAGCAAAATTAGTCTGACTCAGATGATATAAAGCTGTTAATTCTTTCTAACTCTGGTTCCTACTTTTTATGACAAAATATCTTTGCCATGAAGGAAATAAAGTTATTACATCCCACATAATATTTTATATTATAGTTTGGGGCTGTATCTCAGTGGCATAAGTACCTGCCTGGTAAGCTCAAGGTTCTAAGTTGGATGCCTGATACAAAAAGAAACTTACAATATATTATATCATAAGAAGATATGGAAAAAGAAGCATGACACCTGCATCAGGAGTGAGATTTCACCTCAGCCTGTGATGAAGAGTAACACATCTCCTAGAGTTTTGCTAGGAATTTTCCTTTACATGTTTTCTGTGTAATTGATTTGATTCCCTTTCTTGCTTTTGTATAGGTTAACAACAGAGGTATATGAGACCTGAGAAGTCTGCCTGTGGTGCCAGTTGAGCCCTAGAAAGTTGGTGCAGCCACAAAAGTACCCAGCAGAGAGAAGTCTCTTTGAAGGGAGAATCAACTGAGTGGGACCAAATGGCCAGACCACTATAATCCAAGGGACAGAGGGTAAGACTTACCTATTCATGAAACATTTCACACTAAGTTGTGTTGACATCTTGAAGGGTCGTTTATTTTGTGGTCAGAGAATTTTAAATTAACATTTCACGCCAAAATCATGTTTGATTGAGAATTTCAGGTATAATCAAGTATGTGTGTCTCCTTCTGCAGCTAAAATATTTGATATTAACAGTCGCTCATTTTTGTTTTGGGAAGTAAAGTAAAACCACTATGCAAAATTCAGCTGTATGAGGTTCCAGCCAAATCCTGAATCTTAGTTCCTTGACAACTGCTGTGTTGAATCAGTGGCTATAGCAGCTTTTCTCAGTCTCTGCCTACTAAGATTGTGCTGTTTTGTACAGTGTAGTCATTGTACTTCTGTTTGGATCCAGGTAGTACAAACTCTACAATCTTTGTCTGCTTGCCTGCAGGAACAGCAAAGCATTGGAGCTTAAGAATTATAAGACTTGTGTTCAGCTATCACAGTGCTTTTCAGTGAGCTGTTCCTGTGTATGTAGCACTAGGAAATCTGAGAATTTATTGAAAATAAAATCTTTATGAACTGAATGTAGACATTTCATTTAACAATGAGAGCTAGAAATCTAAGGCACTGCAAAGTTTGGAGATAGGTATTATTTTGGAGGAAACACAAAAGTATTGATGCATCCAGTATCACACACAATTTCCCTGTTATCAGAGGAGCCATCCACCTATGCCGGTATGTATATATTTCACTCATTAATAAACATATTTGTGTTCTTCAATCTAAAGTTTATAAATTGCTTTCCTGTAATTATCCCACATCACACACATTTAGTGCATTTTTCTCGCTGTTATACTGCATTGAGCATTTTTCATTCTAGCTTATTTCCTCTGTTTATTACTGCCCACCTAGTACTTGGGAACATACTTTTGCTTATGAATACTTTTCTTTTCCTTTTTTCAGCACTTTCCAGTATTGTCCACTTGAAAGAACGTGTAGCTGCATCTGGAGGAAATTGTGGTGGCATACAACCAGCCATACAAGCCATAAACTCTTTCTAGTTCCATGCTCAAGAGGCTTTTGTAAGACTGTTACTATTGTTACGATCTGATTGTGTAGTGTCAAAGACAGACAGGCAGAAAGACAGGCAGCCACCTACCTCAATTTCTTATAGTGACTTCTTAGCCCACAAATCTTCTATCAAAATGGATGCTGAATATGTCTTATGCAATTGGAGAGGCCAGTTATGGCCAGCAAAAGTGTTATCTAGGTCTAAAATTTCATCAAATGAGGGAAAAAGTGCATTCTCCCTAGAAGTTCAGATACTCTCACTAGATGAAAGAGTTAAGGTAGAGAGCACAGGAACAAAGATCCTAAGTAAATTTGAAATTGAAGCCATTGTTTCCTCTATAGCAGTACAGTCAGAGGTCAGTGCTCTACCTAGAGAGGAACCTCCTTATGTAAAGGCACTGAAAGAGGCACTGGATATACTGAATAAGAGAACAAATTTAAATCAAGCAAGCAAAAAAGATGAACAGACTGCTGTACACTCTGAAAATGTAAGCCAAGAGCACTCGTACTTGCCACCTCGTAAAAGGTACCGGAAGCATGAAGAAGACTTACAAAAATATTTTAAAGAGAATCAAGACCAAAAGTCCCTAGTACGCTCTTCAGAGAGTGATGATTCTCTGCTTCATGGCAAAATAGAGGTACAGCCAAGTGTCTGTGCTATACAAAATGAAGTAGAGAAAAAGTCACCAAAAAAGTCCAGCCATTGCCAGACTTCCTGTTTGCTTTCAGAAGATGACAATAAAAATCAGAATAAGGAACACATCTCAAAACTGATGGCTAAAAGTTGTACAGTGAAAGATCAGAGTGAGTATATTAAATATGAAAAGTATGTTCCACCTTTGTCACCAGATATCCTCACTGAATCCAAACATTCAGAAGTGGAAACACATGAGGGCAGCCCCCACAATCTGCCTGTTTCCTCAGAAGTCTATATTTTCTCTGAGACTATTGAAGACCCTGAAGAAGGTCCCTCAAATCCAAATCTTTGCTTAGATGCCAGCCAGAATCCACCTTGTGTGAAGTCAGAGGTGGATGCTGCAACATCCCCCCCAGCTTGCTCAGGGGAAAGTCTGGCTTCATGTAGCACCACTAACCCTATCTTAGATTATTCACTTCTTATAAATAATGAAAGAAGTCTTCAGAGAGTGGAGATTGGAGGATTTGAGGAAGACGCTCAAGCTTCTGATAAGGCACTACCTCTAAATCGTGCTAGTGCTCATGCATTAGATGACAGGGATGAAGATGAAGAACTTCCTCACTTTCTTTTACATTATGAGCCACGAGCATTTGAAAAAGGAATGATAGTCTGGTTTAAATATAAGAAGTACCCCTTTTGGCCGGCAGTAATAAAAAGCATCAGGCAAAAAGAGAGAAAAGCAAGTGTGGTTTTCGTTGAGGCCAACATGAGTCCTGAAAAGAAAGGTGTTAGAGTACTGTTCCGAAGATTAAAAAAATTTGATTGTGAAGAAAAGAAAGAGCTAGTGGATAAAGCTAGGGAGGAGTACAGTGGAAGTATTGATTGGTGTATCTCGCTGATTTGTGACTACAGGGTTCGAATAGGCTGTGGTTCTTTTTCAGGTTCTTTTCTTGAGTATTATGCTGCTGACATTAGTTATCCGGTGAGGAAAGTGATCCAACAGGATACTTTAAGGAATAGATTTCCAAAGCTGCCTAATGAAGATACTATGGAACAAATGGTTGTGACTTCCCCGTCCAAGAAAATGTCCTTCCAGAAAATTCTCCCCGACCGGATGAAGGCTGCTCGAGATCGAGCCAACAAAAATCTTGTGGACTTCATTGTGAATGCAAAGGGCACAGAGAGTCATCTTCTGGCCATTCTAAAAGGCACAAAAAAGTCCAGATGGCTGAAGTCATTTTTACACCCAAAGAGATGCACACCGTGCATTGAAACCTATTTTGAAGATGAAGATCAAATAGATGAGGTGGTGAAATATTTGCAGGAAATCTACAAGCAAATAGACAAAAAGATGCTAACACTGATAAAAGATGACAAAATTAATTTTATCCTGGAAGTTCTTCTGCCTGAAGCAATTATTTGTTCCATTTCTGCTGTTGATGGATTAGATTATGAGGCAGCTGAAGCAAAGTATCTGAAAGGACCATCTCTAGGCTGTAGGGAAAGAGAGCTATTTGATTCGAAAATCATATTTGAAAAGAGACGCAAACCAGTAACTAATGAGGCTCATTAGGCATCTCAAGTCGAAACCTGTTGTGTTTTCCTAGGTGAAAGCTTTCATAGATACAAGTTTTAAAGAAACCATAGCATTTCTCTCTGACATTAATATTCCTGACAGTGAGAGACTTTGGCTAATATTTCTACCTGCTTTTCATAATGTTTGTGACCTGGGGGGTTGACTCCACCAACTTCCTGGATCCTGCCCACCCCTGTCCAACTACAGAGACTGGCCTGAGACAGCGAGCTGACTCCACCATCTTCCTGGATCCCGCTCCATGCCCGCCCAGCCAAAGATAGCTGGGGCTGCCTCCACCATGTTCCTTGATCCCGCTCATGCCAGCCCAGCCAGAGCGACTGGTCTGAGACAGGGTGGCCAACTCCAGCGGCCTCCTGGATCTCATCCCAAGCCCTCCCAGTGAGAGAGAATTTGCACAACTCACCAGGCTTCCCAGATCAATGAGTGTGTGGTGAGTCTGAGAGAGAGCCTTTGGCCTCTTCCCATGCATGCTGCCTGGCCCCCAAGCCCTCCAAGCCAGTGACAGACTTGAAACCTCAGGGCCCACTCACCAGCAACTCCCCAGATCTCCTGCCCTAAAGCCTGCTGAGAGAGTGGGAATTTCCCCAACTCCCTGGGCATCAGAGTTCTGTGAGTGGAGAGCTCTAGGTCCACTTGGCCAGAAAGACATTTCCCAGTGATCGCTGGTCCCACCCCATGGCCCCAGACCCAGAGCAGCAGGGCCTGTGAGTGAGAGCTCCAGGCCCGCCACACTGCAAGGACATTTCCCAGTGATCCCTGGTCCTATCCCATGGCCCAAGACCCAGTGCAGCTCAGCCTGTAAGTGGGGGCTCCAGGCCCGCCAACTAGAGGCACCTTTCACAGCCTTCTCTGGTGACAGTACATGGCCCTGGAACCAGCACAGGTAGGCTGACCCAGGATAGCCTATCTGGTGAATAAAAACATCCTCTATCCTTTTGGGAGCCCAATAGACCCACCATAGCCCAGGCCCGCCCACCTAGAGAGGAGCCTACCTGAGACAAGAGGGCTGACTCTGGCAACTTTCTAGATCATTGCCCCAAAGCCGGCCAAGATACTGGGCATTTTCACTACTCGCTGTGCATGCCGGTTCGGTTCGTGCTTGCCTGACCAGGGAACCAACAGAGGGGAACCACAGGAGCTGCAGCAAAAAGAAACGGAACACGACAGCTGGATCCAGGACAGACATAACTAGATAATCTCAAAGTTAAAAGACTGGAACCTGAATCTTATTACACACTAAGGTTATAGCTGCACCAAAACTCTACACCGAAAGCCAGAGGTCAGTGCTATACAAAATGACAAAGACAAGGAGAAAAATACAATCTCAGACTTGGAGTCCACCAGTAAATGCAGAGGACACTAGCTCAGCTGAAATGAATGAATTAAAAGCAATGGAAGCAAAGGTATAGAGGAAATAAGATGAGAATTAATTCCACAGACAAAAAAAAAAAAAAGAAAAATACTATGAATTCATAGTATCTGAAATAACCAAATCCAAAAACATGAAGGGGAAAACCAGTGCGCACATAGCACAAGTGAAGAGAATACCATTCCAGCTGAAATGTATGAAGTAATAGCATCTGAAGCAAAGAAACAACAGCAGAAAGATCATGAGGAACTCAAAGCAGAAATAAGTTCTGAAATCAAAAAAGAATTCTTTGAGAAAAAAAGAATTCTTTGAAATCATAGTATCTGAAATACAGAAACAAGTCCAGAAATATACAGAGGAAACCCAACTTGGAAGAAACTGTGCAGAAAAAGAATTAATAACTACCTCTAAAAGCGACAGGGATTAAAAAAAATGAGATCAGAAATATGATGGATTCTTTGAATGAGCAGTACAGAAAAGAAATAGAATGCATGAAACAGTCAAAGAGATATAGAATAACTAAAAATAGCAATCACGAGTCTACAAAACCATTTGAGTGAAAGCGATGACACAGTTTCAGATCTTGAAGATGCTGGTGCAACTAGTGAAAAGGTGAGAAAGGAAACAACGAGAATGCAGGAAAAAATAATCCATCACCTGCAAGATGATGTCAGAATGAACAATGTGAGATTATTCGGTATCAATGAGAATGAAGGAGTCAATAAATATGACATAAAAAGAATTTGGGAGAAGTAATTGAAAATATCCCAAATATGAGGAAACAGTCCAACATTCAGGTGACTGAAGCATACAGAGCACCAGATAACTTCAACCCAAGTAAAAACACACCGAGACATATAATAGTCAAGATCCCAGAAATCCAACACAAAAATAATATACTGAAAGGTGCTAGAGAAAAGAAGCAGATCACATTCAAAGGAAAACCCATCAGAATTGCTGCTGACTTCTCTACATACACCATGAAGGCAAGGAAAGCATGGAGCAGAGTTCTTAAAGTCTGACACAAAAAAATTGCAGCCCAGACTGTTATACCCTGCAAAACTCTCAAGTTTGATGAAATGAAATACTTCCATGACAAAAAACAACTAAAGAATTTCATGATGACAAAGCCACCCCTACACAGGCTGCTGAAAGATGTTCTAGAGAGAGACCACAGTGACCAGAACTCCACAAATGAGAATGGAAGGAACCCACTAAATATGGCAATTAAACACAGGATACAAAGGAGTAAACCACAGCAGGTAAATATCATGACAAACAAGTCAACACATTTAAATTATAACCATCAATGTAAATTGATTCAAGTCACCAATGAAGAGAAATAGACTGGCATAGTGGATTAGGAAACAATATCCAACAATATGCTGTATACAAGAAACACACTTTACTCAAAAAGACATTCATAGGCTCAAAGTCAAAGGATAGAAAACAATACTACATCCCCCAGCACCTCAGAAAAAAGCAGGAGAACAATTCTGTTCTCAGACATTCTCAACTTCAAATCAAGAAGGATCAAACGAGACAAAGAAGGCCACTATATATTGGTCAGAGGAAAAATTCAGGAGGAAGAGGTCACACTGATAAATATCTATCCACCAAGCATAGGAGCACACAACTATGTAAGACAAATCTTAATGGATATGAAAAACCTAATATCAAGACCACAATCTTAACAGGAGACCTTAACACTCCCTTATCTGAAAAAGATAGATCAACCAGACCAAAAATTAGCAAGGAAGTAGAAGAACTGAACCAGAGCTTTGAACAAATGGACCTGGTGGACATATACAGAGGTTTCCACCCAAACACAGCTGAATACACATTTTTTTCAGCTGCACATGGGTCATTTTCCAAAACAGACCCCATAGTAGTCCAGAGATAATGGATAAGTATATGCAAGAAAATAGAAAGAATCCTATGCATATTATCTGACCATAGTGCAATGAAACTGGAAATATATGACAGAAGAAACCAGAAAAACCTGCTAAATTCATGGAAAGCAAACAACACCATACTCAGCAATCAATGGGTGAAAGAAGAAATTAAATTCAACAATATCTACAATTCAATGGAAATTCAAGCACAATTTACTGAAATTTATGGGATGCAATAAAAGCAGTTCTCAGAAGAAAAATCATAGTTATGAACTCACACGTTAGGAACAGGAACAAATAAATACCCTAATATTGTACCTCTGACATCTAGAAAAAGAAGAGCAAACAAAACCCAGAGTGCAAACACAGGAAGAAACAAAGATTAGAGCAAAAATTAATTCAATTGAGATGAAGAAAACAGTTCAAAGACTTGAGTCAAAAAGTTGGTTCTTTGAAAGACTAAATAAAGTTGAAAAGCCTCTAGCAAACCTCATCAAAAAGAGGAAAGAAAAATTCAAGTACATGCAATAAGAAATGAAAAGGGTGAAATCACCACAGACCCAGAGGAAATTCAGAAGATTATCAATGGTGACATTGAGAATTTTTATGCTCACAGAATAGAAGACACAGAAGAAATGGACAGATTCCTCAAAAGGTACAAATTACAAAACTGAGCGAAGATAAAACAACACTCAATAAACCAATAACAGCCAATGAAATACAAAACGTAATAAAATGACTAACGACAAAGAAAAGTCCAGGTCCTAATGGATTCACAGCAGAGTTCTACAAGAAATTCATACAAGATATAATCCCTACACTCCCCAAACTCTTCAATAAAATTGAAAAAGAAGCAGTCCTCCCAAAATCATTTTTGGAGGCAAGTAGTATATTGATTCCAAAACCAGGGAAAGACGCAGCCAAAAAGGTGAGCTACAGGCCAATCTCCTTCATAAACATAGACACAATATTACTCAGTAAAATCGTAGCAAATAGAATACAGCAAATCATTAAGAAGTTCATACACCATGACCAAGTAGGATTCATCCCAAGGATGATTCAATATTTCAAACTCTATATATGTAATACACTACATTAAGAGACTGAAATCTAAAAACCACATGATCATCTCAATTGATGGAGAAATTTTTTGACAATGTCCAACACTCATTCATGTTCAAGGTCCTACAGAAAATTGGAATAGGTGGACTCTAACTTAACTTGATAAAAGCCATCTATGAAAACCCAAAAGCTCATATAATCCTAAATGGCTAAAAACCTGAAATCTTTTACTCTTAAATGAGGTACAAGACACGGATTTCCTCTAACACTCCACCTATTCAATATACTTTTGGAATCATTAGCAACAGCCATTAGAAAATAGGGAGAAATAAACGTAAGAAGAATAGGTGAAGAAGAATTTAAATTATCACTATTTGCAGATGATATGATACTTTACTTGGAAGACCCCAAAAATTCCACCGAGAAACTACTAGAACTGATATGAAAATTCAGGAGCATAGCATGGTACAAAATCTATACTCAAAAGTCAATAGCATTCCTCTACACAGATAACAAGCACACTGAAGGGGAAACAATACCTTTTACAATAGCACGATGGAAAATGAAATACCTTGGAATTCAATTATTGAAGGAAGTAAAAGATCTTTGCACAGAAAATTACAACACCCCAAGAAAAGGGATTATAGAGGACTTCAGAAAATGGTAAGATATTCTATGCTCCTGGATAGGAAGAACCAACATCGTGAAGATGGCCATACTCCCAAAATTGCTATGCAGATATAATGCAGTCCCTATCAAACTGCCACCAAAATACCTCCCAGACATAGAGAAATCAATCCTAAAATTTATTTGGAACCACGAACGACCTAGAATAGCAAAGGCAATCTTGGCCAGTAAAGATAAGGCAGAAGGCATCACAATTCCTGACTTGAAATTATACTACAAATGCAGTGTGATAAAATCAACATGGTATTGGCAACAAAAATAGACTGGAGGATCAATGGAATAGGTTAGAAGACTCAGAGGCAACTATGATCACCATCAGCCATGTGATCTTCGACAAAGGGGCCAGTCAAGCTGACTGGAATAAAGATAACCTCTTTAATAAATGGTGCTGGAAAGCCTGGCTTTCTACATGCTAAAAACTAAAATTGGTCCTATCTCTATCACAATACACTAAGGTAAAGTCAAAATGGATGAAAGATCTAAACATTCAAACAGAAACACTCAATCTCCTGGAAGAGAAAGTAGGAGGAACTCTTGAAGACATAGGGGTAGGTAAAGGGTTCGTAAACAAACACATATTTGCATGGAGAACACTTGAAAGAATCAACAACTGGGATCAACTCATATTGAGGAGTTTCTGCACGTCAAAAGAAATTGTGAACAAAGTGAAAAGACAACCCACAAATTGTGAAAAATTCCTAATAAGCAACCAGACAAAGGTCTGCTGTGTAGAATATATAAAGAACAAATATATAACAGGGCCCTCAAATTTAAGGACCCAATTCAGAGTGCGCATCTGAAATGAATACACACTTCTCAGAGGATGAATTTAAAGAAGTGAATAAATATATGAAAAAATGCTCTACATTGCTAGCCATCCTTGAAATGTAAATAAAAACAACACTGAGATACCATCTCACTCCAGAAAGAATGGCTGTCATAAGGAAATCAACCAACAACAAATGCTGGAGAGGTTGTGAGGAAAAGGGAACACTTCTCCACTGCTGGTGGGAATGTAGACTGGTACAACCATTGTGGAGGTCAGTGTGGAGACTCCTCAAAAGTGTAGGACTGGAAGTCCCATTCAAGCTGGCTATCCCCCTACTGGGAATTTTCCCATAGGAACTGAAAACATTATATCATAGTGATATATGTGTACCTATGTTTATAGCAGCATAATTTGTATTAGCAAAATCTTGGAAACAACCTTGATGTTCGTCACATGCAGAATGGTTGAAAAAGATGTATTTCTATATAATGGAGTATTACTCAGCTATTAAGATTGATAAACTTGAAACATTTATGTTGAAGTGGGTGCCACTTGAACATATACTCGTAAGTGAAATAAACCAGACACACATTCAAATATCATATAATCTCCCTAGTATAAGAAGTCAAAAGAAATACAAATAGAAAAGTACAACAACAGCTAAAATCAACTGAGTCAGATAGTTAGGGCCAACTGACTGGCATATGCTGCACGGTACTGAGCAACTTTTCTTCCATAGGTTCCTGTGAACCTATGTTCATAGATCAATATTGGAGAAATAGAAGATCCGCAAAGCCAGCCAACATTTTCACCCTAGCCTTTCAAGGTCAGAAAAGACTTAGGGCATAAGAGAACCTGTACTGTAACATCATGAAACTCAGTTGTGCCCCCCAATTTTCTGAATAAGGAGATTATGGAGCCACAGCAGAAAGGGATTGATGATGTACAGTGTGCTTTGGGAGTATCACATGGAAAGAAAACTTTCTCTCAAGCTCTGATAGAGAGCAAACTGGTCAAGCATTAGCCGTGACTCATCCACATGGATGACACAAAGGATCTACAGAGTAAGGTACAGGATTACAAGATAAACCCTGTGGGGACTTCAATGACCTCTTCAGAAACAAAACTACATGTTTTGGTATATTGATCTTTCTCTATCTCGGTGTTAACCATCCAGCAGAAAAGTATAAAAATGAGGTATAATGTGAGGCCATAATAATAAATTGAGGTGTAAATGGCTGCAGTCAACCACTTCTTCGGATAGTTCACTATTATTGTGGAATGCTGGACTGTGTTGAATTGTGTCTCTGAGTTCAGGCACCTAAATTGGTTTAATGACAATGGAGTGCCAATGTTTGACAGGTCTAGACCAAAAAGGGGTATAGAAAGGAAGAATCATGATGTGTGTTTGTAAATAGTACAGTTCAGATAAATATGCCTTGTTTCTGAATAGTTCTGTGAGAAGAAAAATTTGTACTAATAGTGGTTGTACAAGATATGTCGGCTTCTAGTACTATGGACAACCACTAAGAAGATAACAGTAGAAGGTATTAATTATTGTTTATGTGATATAATTGAGTTTTAAAAAATAAGATAACAGCTACACTCTCTTAATGTACTGATAAGAGACATCTGCTATAATAATGTCTGTAAGTATAATATCATGTATGCACCTTGTACAACACCAAAACAATATGAAAACGGTTTGCAATGTATTAATTTATCGAATCTGTCCTGTTAATGTGTCTTGCAGCTGTCTCATTGATATTTGTACTTCAATAAAATAAAAATAAATAAGATATAAAAAATAGAAAAATAATGTCTACGACCTGCAGATGGCAGTATGTTTTTTTTTTTTTTTTTTTTTTTTTTTTTTTTTTTTTTTTTTTTTGTGCTTTCAGACACAATTTTGTTAAAAGGTTTAAGCAGTTTTCCTTTCTAAAAAGCAGAATTCCTAAATAATTTTTAAAGGAGAGTACTATTTTATTTTATGGTACTTTTGTGTCTGTTGCTATTTATCTGAACATAGTGTGCACAGTTATTTTAATATTGCATTTGCACAGATATTGCATTTTAAGTGAGATAATTTGCAAAGAAGTCCAAGGAGACCGCACCTATATATTTTTGCTTACTTTTTATAAAACGTGGAGGCTTCTCTTAAGATAGACTTTTTTCCCTTCCTTGTTTATTTTTGCAAAATATTATCTGAGACATAGATCCAAAGGTAGATAAGCTTTACTATATATAATAACTAAATGTAATTGCCTTTTCAATAACAGTCTAAATTCCAAAAGTATAGTAAGTTGATTACATTCATGAACATATTTATGTAAGCAACATCTCAGCATTCTGACAGTAGTTTTGTCAATCTTCACAGCAATTGTTCATTCTGTATTTCCCTGAAATTGCGTTTTGGGGGAGCTTCTATGCTCTAAGGGCTAAATAGCTTCTTAAAACAGTATTCTTTCTTGCTATCTTCATAACTACCAGTGAGTATATCTTCTTAATGTAACTGTCTGACCTAACATAGAAGAGAGTGACATTCATTGTACTGATAGGCTGTCCAGTCTATAGGTTTGGCTTTCCAGTTTCTAAAGAGCCTGTCCAGTTTCATATAAACTGCAGAAAATATAAACATCATATTGAGTCTCTGTATATGTAGTCATATGTCTCAAATGAAGGATGCTTGAGTGTGTGGGTATATGTAGTATATTTCTAGTTGTTCTCAGTAATGTAAATGACAAATGGTAAGTCATTGCAAACTACTAGATAGGGTAATGAACCAATGTCTGGGAATATAGATGTTGTTTAAATGTGACAATTATTCATATGTTGTTAAGTATGGAGAATTAAAAGATAATACCAATGACTTGCTTATTGTAACTTGAAATGCGATTTTTATGAGACTAAACAATAGAAAAGCTATTTTTAAAACATGATGTGGACAGAAGTACTTTAGAAGGCTTAACAAGAACCTCTCTGCATTTTATTTCTTAGAGTCACTCCTGGACTCTTGATATACATCTACAAGGCAATGTGTTCATGTGAAATATGCATACTTTTGCTATCTTGATTTATAATAAAGCCATTATATACTTTACCTTGGATTTCAATTTGTATTTGCAGTCATACTTATGTTTATTATGAGTTATCATTATAAATGAATACTTTCATAGTTATGGTTAATTCTGTATTTTTAATCCTTCCCAATTTTAACATCTAAACATTGTACCAAACATTATCTAAATACTGCCTGAGAAAAAAAAGTCTCCTTTGGCATGTAACCTATAACCAGTGGTAGGGAATCTGTGCCACACATGTCACAGTAGGCTGTTTCTAACATTGGAAAATCTGAAAGGCAAGCCACATGTCTCTCACATAGTTCTGACAAATACTTGACAGCAGACAATATAGACCATTAACTTTGTTTCCGGGGAAAACATACTTTATTTTTAATCATGTGTTCCTCCAATTTTAGTGTATTATACACCTTCAAAAATTCTGGTGAGCTCAATCTTTTGGCTCTAATATTACTTCATTCATTTGCTCACCACAACAGAAGTCAGGCGGGCAGGTGATAGGTGGTTTGATGTTCTGTGCTGCTGAGAGATTGAAGGTCACCACAGAAATGAGGTACATATGTAACTCATGGGATCCAACTACAGTGTAATTTCTAATATCAGTGTATTGTGTTATAAGAGAAATAATAAACTTGTAGGCTGACAGTTTGGTTTTGAAAAGCAGAGCCCAGGTTTGCCTTATGTCTGTGAGTTCTGGGTGTCTGATTTGGGGTAAAGGGTGTGCTTGAAATGCCTTACTCTTGTGGCATATGTTGAAGTAAGGGGTCAGTGCCCAGAACATATGCCCATTCTCCTCTAAATCTGTCATTCATGGTATTTGGCATGAAGAAGAGGATGGGTTCAGCATCCTGCTTGGTGTGGACTCCAGTCACTTCCATCCTGAGGCAGGCACTAAGATTATCCTGCAGTGGGACTATAATGTAGGTTTGTGAGTCTGAGCAGAAAGCCTGTCTGTCATCCACTTTAACAAGGTAGCTTAAGAAGATGTATATCTTCTGATTTTTAAAGCGGACTCTTGTTCATTAAATCTAAGTTCGATTTGTAAGATTGAAAAATTACATGATGACTGCAGGTACTAAAATGTTCAGGCATAGTATTTATCTGTTGACTTTTATCTATTTTGAGAAGAAGACAATATACCCTTGATATTGGGATTAGTGATGCAGGTAAAAATACTTAATATCTAGGATTCCCCAATTCCTAGCTTTGACATTAGTAACCTACTAAAACTATGGTAGCAGTAAGAAGTCAGGCTTCCTATTAATGGAGACACAGCAACACTTTTCTCTAAGGCAGCTTCCTCAAATGTTGGTGCTTGTCTTGCTCTTTATTCAAACTGACATTTTTCACAAGGTCCAACTTATAACAGCAAAAGGGGCAAGATGCAGAATTAAAAGAGATGAAAAATATTCAGAGGGCACTAATGGAATGGACAAATATCACCACCATAATCTGGGATAACATTTTGAACATACTTTCCGTTTTTCAGATGTCCAACTAGAAAGAACAGTGCACAGAATATACTGGGACATGAGTGAAAGCTTAATATTCCAGGAAGAAAGACCCATGGCTTGGGGTTCATTGACCTGGTAATGTTATGCTATAGAGGCTTTCTGTCCCCTCATTTCCTTCCTCTTTCATGCTTTCTCTAAGTTTTAGATTTGCAGTATCAGTTCTTGGCTACATGTAGGACACATGACCTGGTACTTACAGTATAGGTAGCTACACTGCAGAGCTACTTCCCCTGTCTTTTTATTTTATGATTTTGAGACAAGGTCTCACTAAGTTGCTTAGCCTGAACTTACACTTGTGATCTTTCTGCCTCAGCCTCATGTGTAATTACAATTATATGCTGATCCAACTTTAAACATAGACTATCATTTGAGCAGAGCTAATTTAACAGAATATTTTGAAATTGTTGAGGTCAAAAGAGTTTATTGTGTTGGAAGTGATTTAGTGTAGGAGACAAAAGAACCTACCTATAAACTCCTTTCCCTATGAGGCAGAAAGAAATTACAATGCTAACAAATGTTTGATGAGAAAAATCAATGAAATTTATAGGGAGCTAAATGTTGTGTCCCTGTGCAACTCCTTGTTGGAAGTAAATTTCATTGAAGTAGGAATAAGATTCAGAACACTAGGACTCAGGTGGCAGCACAAAAGCCTAAGAGCAAATAAAGTATCATGTCAAGAAAGAAAGTGAAAATGTACTGAGGTGCATTTGATTGGAAGAAAATTGGCAGTGCTTAAAAAATTGCACTTTTGGAGGGCTGCATCATACAGGCAGCTGAGTGGTATATTGCACCTTTTGTATGAAAACAAAAGTTGTGAATTCTGTAGCTAGTTTCATGTTAACAGCAACAGTGTAAAATGATAGCCCCCCCCACCAAATTTGAATTTTCCCAATTGATTTGCTTCTCAGTCCATATCATTTATCATATTTTTACTAGCTTCTCCATGATAGGGGCAAATTACCTGACAAAACCTAAAGGAGAAATTCATTTGGTTCCTAGTTCCAGAATATTCAGTCCACTATTGGCTAGCATCAAGTCAGGAACATCATGGCAGAAGGCTATGATGTAATAGTACTGCTTAATTGTTAGCAACCAGGAAACAGCAGAAGGATGGCGCCAGAGGGAAAGGCCTGAGGTGTCCATTATAGGTCCAGTGGTCATGCTTCTGTAACCAACCAGACCCATAAAACTGGGACATAAAAGTTCACTAGGCAACAGCCAAACCAGTAAAATTAAAAGTATAGTTTAAATGTCAGCTTCAGGGCCGACACATACCTCAGCGGATTAAAGCCATTGCAAGCAGGCAAGGGAGTCGGAATTTCGATCCCCAGGACTCCTATGCCATCAGCTGGGACCTGGCATGGTGGTGCTCACCTGTAATCCCAGCTCTTGGGAGGCTGTAAAAAGGCATATCACTAAGAGTCTCATCTAGTAGTGACACCCTGGAGAAAATATAGACCCCTCCCTAAATTGCAAAAAAAAAAAAAAAAAAAAGTCACTTTCACCCTTTATTGTCCTGATGTACACACACCAGCCTTGAGAAACATATTGCAAGTAAATACATATTCATAATGCTTCCTAACATCACACACCTATCAAGTGTACAACTAAACACAATTGTTTTCTTCAAAGTCCTAAACATCCTAGCATTGCTAAAAAAAAAAAAAAAAAAAAAGAAAAAAAAAGAAACAGGCAAAGAAACCTTTCAGACTCAAGTCATATTCTTAACTGTGAGCCCATGTAAAACATCACAAACAAGTTGCATAACCACAGAGTACAATGACATGGGGTAAAATTAATTATCCCAAAAGGGAAGAATAAGTGGATGTGAAGAGTTGGATAAAAGAAAGACGGGAACGTGGCGAAGCACACA
>PVKA01032088.1:0-25576 GCA_004027165.1 Ctenomys sociabilis
AAAAAAAAAAAAAAAAAAAAAAAACTCCCAATCTAATGTGGAAACCTTTTTTTTTTAGTAGTATAATTATCTTTTTTTTCATTTATTTTTATTTTATTGAAATACAAATGTCAATCGGACAGTTTCAAGACACCTTAACCATACAGATTCGATGAATTAATACATTGCAAACTGTTTTCATAATGTTTTGGTATTGTACAAAGTGCATACATGATATTATATTTACAGATATTATTTTAGCAGATATCTCTTATCAGAGTGTAGCTGCTTACTTATCTTATTTTTTTATACCTGAATTATATCAAAAATTCAATAATTATTTTCCTCGTGGATGACCGTAGTACTAGAAGCCTACATAATATCCTGTCCAACCACCATTAGTGCAGATCTTGCCTCTCATAGAATTATGTAGAAGCACAGCGTTATCTATCCCAACTGTACTGTCTATACACACACTTCACGCCCAGCCCCAGAGACCGGCCAGAGACAATGTGTGGAAACCTTTTTCCCCCCAAGAAATCCTGCAGTTGGAAACCCTCCTTGCTCGCGCTCCGGGCCCCTGCTGCCCCTGCCGGTCCCTGCGTCCTCGCGGTGCGGCTTCTGCTCCATAGAATCGCAAATCCGAGCCGCGCAGAATCTGTCTTCCTCTTTCCGAAAGTGGAAGGGGTTCTTCCGCGGCCGCTCGCGGCGGGTGGTGGGGTCCGAGCCCCCGAGCCCCCGCGTGGGCGTCCACGGGGCCTCGCGGGCTGGGACGGCGCGGAGCCCGAGGCCCAAGGTGCTCGTTCCCCGCGTCCGCAGGGCCTGGGCCCTCCTCGCCGCTCACCAGCAGCGCCTTGCTGGCTTCTCTCGCCAGCTCTAAACCTCATTTCCTTGACCCTTCACATTATCGTGCAATTTTTATTGCCTGTGTGACTTTAACCTTTCAGGTCATATGCTTGTGACTATCTTAGAAAGTTCTCTGTGTTTCTCTTTTTAAAAATATTTTGCTGTTTAGCCAGGCATGGTGGTGCATGCCTGTAATCCCAGCACTAGGGAGGCTGAGGCAGGAGGATTGTGGTGAGTTCGAGACCAGCCTGAGCTACAAAGTGAGCTTAAGGCCAGCCTGAACTGCACAGTGAGACCCTGTCTCAAAAAGACAAAAAAAAAAAAAAAAAAAAAAAAAAAAAAAAAAAAAAAAAAAAAAAAAAAAAAAAAAAAAAAAAAAAAAAAAAGTAAAAAAAGTAAATAAAAATAAAAATATTTTGCTTTCTGTATCTAAAACCCATGACTTGCGGAAGTCCTCAGCGACAACATCCACCTTCTTTTCCGTCATTCTTCCTCCATTTTTCCTGGATTTCCTCACCTGTTTCTTCTTTCTTTGGTCACCGTCTTTATATTAGCACAATATAGAATATACAAGAGAATGTGTATGAAAATGACATTGCTCATCCTTTTACTTTTCAAAATTTCACAACACAAACATAAATAATTTAACTTAGTTTTTGCTCCCTAGATATTGGTGATGTTTCGAAACCCTAAAGACACGGCGGTATCTTTTTTTCATTTCCACAATGATGTTCCTGACATTCCGAGCTATGCCTCCTGGGATGAATTCTTCAAGCACTTCATGAAAGGACAAGGTACAGCTGTCAGTAAGAGAACTCGGAGACGGGGCGTGGTGGCGCGCGCCTGTAATCCCAGCTCTTGGGAGGCTGTGAACAGGTGGATCACTATGAGTCCGATCTAGTAGCGAGACCCTGAACCCCCTGTAGAACCTTCCCTAAAATACAAAGAAAGAAAGAAAGAAAGAAAGAAAGAAAGAAAGAAAGAAAGAAAGAAAGAAAGAAAGAAAGAAAGAAAGAAAAAGAAAGACCCATAGAAAGCACCTGTGAAGCTCCATTACAAGTGTGTAGGTTCGTCCTCTATTCCTTCTTCACTGTACAAAGGCAGTTAAGACAAGCCTGAAAGTCTGCTTTACTCAGAGCACAAGCCAGTAAGTGACAAGGATGTTGTTTTCAACAGGACAGTTTACATTGCAAAATATCTTCTTTCAGACTAATTAATTGATTGGCAATGATAAGAGGCAGTAATGACACTCACTATATTGCAGTTGCTAGGATAAATCCTAATATTTAACTTTAATTCTTACAAGAACCCCATGAGAATAATACTATTATTATCTTCATTTCATGAGAAGGAGATATGGGCATGGAAAGGTCATATGGGCATTAAGTAGAGCTAAAACTTAAGCACATGCTGGGCTTGGACTTGAGATCCTCCTGCCCCACCTTCCAGAGTGCTGGGATGACACACATGTCACCACACTGGCTGTAATGGCAGCAGCAAGCAGAAACTGTGCAAGGACACCCGGGATTTGGAGGCAGATTTATTTATGTTGACGGCCACTGATCAGGGATCATTCCCAGAATATCAGGCCACGATCTCTGGTGGTCTAGGGCTTACATGGGATAATAAAGCAGGAAGTGCAGAGGCAGAATGGCTCGTCATTTGGGGATTGTTGTATCTATGCGCATCATAGTGACCAGCTGCACATCGCAGTGACCAGCTGTTTCTAAGAGACCCAAGCTGCCAGAACTTGGTTACCTAGGCAACTAAGAAACTGACATATACTGGATGGGGGGGATAGTCTGCTACATAATGGCCCCATTGTACAGATGAGGACAATAAGGTAAAAGGCTTAAGGAGTTGTTCAGAATCGCACAACTCACAAAGAACATAGCTAAACACCTAATTGGTGTCTAAATCTGCAGGGTCCTATGTGGTAGCCTCCAGCTATATCTGACAACTGAGCTTCTGAAATGTGATTAGTATAATTTGGGAGCTAAATCTTCAATTTTGTTTAATTTTGATCGAAATAAAAATTTTAAATACTCAACTCAGTTATCGGAAAACTTACATTTTTACTAAGTTGGAGGTGTAACTGTTTTTTTACAAATGTAAACTGTGTGAAATCTGAACACATAACAAGTATTATTAGAGACAACATATGATTATGTTTTATTAATAATCATATATTTATTAGGAGCATACCATTTTGAACACTTTAGGTTAAATAATGTATTTTTCTGAGAAAGGGTCTTTCTCTGTAATTCAGGCTGGCCTTGGCCTCGAACCCATGGCCGTTTTCCCCTCACCTTCCCAAGTGCTGGGATTTCATACATGTGCTGCCACACCCAGCAAACAAAGCACTTTACCTGTTTCTTTTGCTCTTTTACATCACATGTGTGGGCTTGTCTTATATTTCTCTTGGGCAATGCTAGTGTAAATAGTGTTTTCCTCATAATTTCCCTCTGGTATTATCTTTGTCTGTTTTCATGCATCATTCATTATGATTTCCTTGTTTTCATGAATGTCTTACAGGTTTTTGGGTTTTGTTTTATTTTTATTGTTGTTTATTTGTTTGTTTGGCTTTGGTACCAGGAATCAAACTCAGGACCTTATACTTACCAGGCAGACATTTGTACCGCTGAGCTATGTCCTCAGCCCTGTTTATTGAGACAAAGTCTCAATGTACTTCAGGTTGGCTTTGAACTCACTATGTAGTCCAGGTTGGGCTTGAACTCACAACAGTCCTCCTGGCTCTCAGCCTCTGAAGTTCTGGGAGTACAGGCCTGTACCACTGTACCCAGCTGTCTTGTTTTTCTCAAACAATTTTCACAATTTATTTACTTGTGTGATTTATGGAAACTATTCAGAAAGGTAAGAAAATAGAAATTGAACAATGGGACTGATATATATCACCTCTTCAGGTACATGGATTTGTAATAATTTATAAATATCTTACTGAACATATACATATACTTGTAGCTTATATTTTATAATAAATTAACTATCTAGCATATTTTCTTCAGTTATGTTAAATCCTCATGAAGTTGCACCCCTGTGTTTTTAGTTTCTTGGGGAAGCTATTTTGATTTTGCAATTAACTGGAATGAACACCTTGATAATGAAAATGTCAAGTTCATATTATATGAAGACCTGAAAGAGGTGAGACTGATTATTAAGATTTTAGAGAACAGTTTATTATAAACTACTATACAAAATGTTTCTCTTGATTTCTGATTATTTGAAAAAAATGATGTTCAACCTAAAAACATTTCAGATATGAAATATAGTACTGCAAAAAATCCAACACAAGCCGGGCGTGGTGGCACATGCCTGTAATCCCAGCACTCGGGAGGCTGAGGCAGGAGGATTGTTGTGAGTTTGAGACCAGCCTGAGCTACAAAGTGAGCTCAAGGTCAGCCTGAACTGCATAGTGAGACCCTGTCTCAAAAAGACAAAAAAAAAAAAAAATCCAACACACATGTTTAGGTTCTTTATTTAACAGAAATAAAGCTTAAATACTTAATGTCAACTGTTCTATTTTCCCTTTCTGATGGATAGGCCAAATTTCTCTAATAATAATGGAAAACATAGGTAAGTCTCAGCTGATTTAATTAAAAAACATTTGGTTGTGAAGTGCTATCTATTTATTTATTTATTTTTGGCGGAACCAGGGATTGAACTCAGGCCCTTGCACTTGCCAGGGAAGCACTTATTCTACTGAGCCATCTCCCTGGCCCCCTGAAGTGCTTTTAAACATTGTTTATTCACTTAATAAAACACTGAGTGAGTGACTTCTCAGCATTGCCTTTGGCCAAGGTGATAAATCTGTGAATAAACCAGACAGAGTTCACTTTCCTGAATGAACTTCCTTTCTAGCTGAAGAAACCAGGGAGCCAGGCTGGTGACTAAGAGATGCAACAAACGTACAGTGTCTGCGGTATGTGAGGAGAAGAGACAGCACAGCTGTTTAAGTGAAGATTGGAAATGCAGGGGGCAGGGAGTCGGAACAATGGACAAATCCCAGTATAACATAGGGTTGTTTGAGATGGTCCCATTAAGAAGGTGAGAGAGTGAGCCCAGGTGGCAACTGGGGAAGGGCATTCTTGGAGGAGGAAAGCAGCTGGTGTGAAGCCCTGGGGTAGGTGTCCGTGGTGTAACTGAGAGACAGCAAACAAGTAGATAAGGCTTGGGGCAGAGTATGAGCAATGGTGTGGACAGCCATGAAATGGCTCTGGCTTTCACTCCAGGTGACGTGGGAAGGCACTGCAGTATCTGAGCAGAAGAGAGACCCACGTGATGGGTTTCTAACAGTGTCATGCAGGTGGTGTTGGAGGGTGGACTGGAGCTGTACTAACTCAGGGAGACCTGTGAAAAGGCTGCAGCACTGGTCCACGTCAGGGGGAAGGGTGACACAGACCAGGAAGGGACAAGGAAGATGACAAAGAGTGGCTGAGTTGTGGATAAATTTTGAAGGGCAAGGAGCCGATATTGTTTGTTGCCAGAGTGGCTGGAGGGAAGAGTAGTAAGAGAAGCCGAGGAAGATTTCAGTATTATTCAGCTCACTCTAGGAGCTGAGTTGCTGTCAGTCGAACAGGAAGTGACGTTATGTGAAGCAGGACCTTGGGAGAAATCAGAGGTTTGGTTTTGGGTAAAGTATCGAAGATATTTATTTGTTATCCATATAAAAAAAATCAAGCAGGCAGTTGAGTACAAAAATCTTCAGTGCTGAGCACTGTGGACTGCAGAGAAAGCTTGGGAATCTTTGGCACACAGTTGTACCCATGAGATACACGAACACAGACAGGGATGACGAGCAAGAATCGATTCCTGGAGTGCTCCAGTGCAGCCAGAGTGTGGAGAAGTAGGAGAACCAGCAGGGGAGAGAAGAGGTGGCCAGGGTAGGATGAAGAAAACCAGAGTCCTAGATCCCCAAGGAAGAAAGCATGTTAAAGAGAAAAGACTATGTCAAAAGCCTCCTAAGTTGTAGTTAAAATCAATTTCCTATGACACCTTTTTACAAAGTAAGTGTAACTGAATCATTCTTTGTCGTTATAGGATGCGTTTATAGGACATGAAAGAACATGCTAGTGTAGTGTTCTCTCTACAAAAACCTTTCTGAAACTTACACTCCATAGAAAGCCAGTTTTGCCCCAGATGTTAATAATTTTTTTTTAAATCATTTATTGGGCCAGTGAGATAGCTCAGCAGACTAAAGCACCTGCTTAGGCAAGCGTGGGCAAGGGTAGGAACCACAGTTCAGTCCCTAGCACCATCTGGTATGCCAGCACCACCCCCAGGCATGCCGAACCAGCCACAGAGTCCAAGTGTAGTGGCCCACGCCTGTAATCCCAGCCCTGGGGAGGCTGAAAACAGGAGGATTCACTATGAGTCTGAGCTGTGTGGTGAGATCCTGTAACAACCAAAACCATTTTTAAAAAATTATGTATTTGGTACAGGGTCCTACCATGCAGCTTGGACTTGTAGTGATCCTTCTGTCTCAGCCTCCCCAGTCCTGGGATTACAGGCGTGCACCTCCACACCCGGTTTTGGTGGCCCAGCAGGGGGCAGGGGAGGTGGAGTACACACACAGAAATGAGGATCAAACCCAGATCCTTGCGTTTGCCAGGCAGTCATTTAGACCCCTCAGCTGTCTCCCTGACCCCAGTAATTTTTCATGGAGCTTGGAAAGCAGTTGTCTATATACATAGATTTAGGAGTATGGCATTACACAGCCAACTCCTTTGGAGAGACACTTCCTACATTGGTGTGTTAAAGACACTTGAGAGGTGCTGTAAAATCATCTTAACTTTTGTTTAATCTGAAGAATTCTAAATTGATTTGTCTCACCTTTCCCCCATGAAACACTTGTAACTATCTTAAGATGTATTTAGTGTTTTGTAGAAAACACTAGAAGATTTATGAATCTCCACTAGTCAGGCAAAAAGTTGGGTGGTTCATGCCTTACAAAGGCAGTTAGACAAGATAATGTTCAAGATTCCTTCATTTTAGGGCCGACCAGATAGCTCAGTGGACTAAAGCGCCTGCTTAGGCAGAGTACAGTGGCCAGGGTTCAATCCCCAGAGAGCTGTGCTGGCCCCATCCTTGTGATGCCCTGAGATGGAGATTGAGACTGGGCATGGTGGTGTGTGACTGTAATCCCAGCCCTGGGGAGGCTGAACACAGGAGTATCACTACGAGTCCAATCTACGAGTCCAGTCTATGTAGTGAGACCCTGTACACCCTGTGCTAAATACAAAAAAAAAAAAAAAAAAAAGATTCATTCACCTTTCTAAAAATGAGACTTTCTTGATAGGATTAAACATTTTTTTTATAAATCAGAGTCTGGAGAAAAGAGAATTCAAATGAACATATACAAATAATTTTTTTTTCTCAGCTTCTCTAAGATAGTGCTTTTCAATATAATAAATTTCCTAGACAAAATTCCAACCTGCTAATTGATGCCATGTTATTGCTTATTTCTAGCAGTTTCCACAAACCTCTTGCACTCATAGGTGGGGCTTTTCAGAGGTGGCTGGATCTTGGGTGTGTGATACTGGGATTAAGGGTGTATGATAACTAAGTGAGTTCAGTCTAGTTCAGGCTGTGGATAATGAAGTCCCCTCTGGTCGTAGGTGGCACCAAGCATTAGGTCTTTGCCTGGATGGAGTGTAAAGGGGGAAAGGGGAAGCAGGCTCCTCGCTGCTTCACTGCCTGCTCCCTGCTCTGCCATGAACTGTTCCCCCTCTGTGACGTCCCTCCGCCGTGCCATCCTACATTGAAGCCAGCTGACTGTAGACCGAAACCCCTAGAAACTGGGAACTGAAGCGTATCTTTCATCCTTTTCTTACTTTTCTCTAGTTGCTAAGACAAAAAATAAGGAAGGAAAAGTTTATTCAGCTACAGCTCAAGGCGGCAGAAGACACCAAAAGCGGCAAGGGTAAAAGGGGGGCAGAGAGGACCTCTCTTCCTCCCTTATATTGTAAGCAGGCTATCACCCCCCAGGGCACTACCTCTGTGCCCTTCAGGATGAGGATGTTTACAAAGTGAGAACTCTGACCCCTGCTGAGTTGCTCAGGTAAACTTCTAAAATTCTCAAGTTGACACAATGTATCAAACCGTATATTCCTTTCATTTGTGTCTCCGCAATGAAAAAAGTAGCTAAGATGCACTATTATCAGTTACACTTTAATAAAAGTCATACATTGAAACAACAAAATGCAACCTATCAGAACATCTTTTAGCGACACCTGAGGCAAAGTATCAAAGTAAGACTGGGGAGAGATAAGCAGATGAACTAGGACCTTACAGTGAACAAATCTACTCTGATTTAAGACCCTATCTTTGTTCCAGCGTATTCCCATGGAAAGCTGTTCATCCTTTAATTTTTTTGTTTTTAGGTTCTGATCACTGGCATAAAACAAATAGCTGAATTTTTAAAGTTCTCTCTAACTGGGGAGCAGATTCAAACTATCTCTACCCAGAGCACCTTCAAAGCAATGCGAGAAAAGTCCCAGGAGACGCATGGTGCTGTGGGTCCCTTCCTGTTTCGGAAAGGTAAACTTGCTTAATTTTCTGGGGTATCATATCAATTAGGGAATGATTGTGCGTATAACAGACAATCCAAATAACTTTATCTTAAGGTAGACAGGGTTGTATTTTGCTATTTCTTAATGAGAAGCCTAGACCTAGGGAGTCCAGAGCCAAAAGTAGCAGCTCCCCCTTATTTCCAAACTTCTCCCGAAGCTTGCTCCACCTTTCCGCTTGTCATTCTGTCCTAACTTACACCTTGTGAAAGGTAGCAGCCAGAGACACGTGCGCAGCGCTCACAGCCTAAGTAGGAAAAGAGAAAGAGTTGTGAATACCAGCTAAATGAGTGAAATGGGGGAGAGCCTTCCCGCAAGTCCCATTTAGTAACTTCTGACAGTTTCTCCATCGCCTCTCTCCCTACAGCAGCAGTTAGAAATGTAATTTTATTTTATTTATTTATTTATTTTTTAAATATGGAACGCTTCACGAATTTGCGTGTCATCCTTGCGCAGGGGCCATGCCAATCTTCTATCGCTCCAATTTTAGTATATGTGCTGCCGAAGCGAGCACTGTAATTTTATTTTTAAGCTGAACACACTATTATCAACTCAAAATCAGGATTTTTATAAGAAAGGAGAAAATGAGTGCTGGACATCTTTGACACATAATTTTACTGATTTTCATTCTTTTGAACTCATAGAAATATATAATTATAAAGCTTAAGAACTGTCCATTCAAAGTTTTTTCAAATTTTTATTTTTAATGAAAATATATGATAAGAGGGGCTGGGGAGATGGCTCAGTGGAATAAGTGCTTCCCTGGCAAGCACAAGGGCCTGAGTTCAATCCCTGCTTCCACACACACACACAAAAAAAGAACAGAAAAGAAAATACGGATAAGGTTTGGCCCAATGGCTCAACAGATTAAAACACCTGCGTAGGCAGATGCAGGGACTGGGGTTCTATCCCTGGCATGCCATGCTGGCCCTGCCCCTAGGGGCACTGGGCCATTGAGACTGGGCATGGTGGCACATCTGTAACCCCAGCATTTGGACAGCTGAAAACAGGAGGATCACACGTCCAATCTGTGTAGTGAGACCCTGTAGACCCTGTACTGACTACATTAAAATAAATAAATAAATAATGCAGGGTTCATACAATGCTTTTTTAAAAAGAGAAAATATATGCTCGTGGTGCCAGACACTGGCGAGCCGAGTGTCTCCAAGACAGCTGCATGGGGAAGGAGGCGTCTGGGTCCAGGCAGCAGTAGCAGCAGCGCCCGAGAGAGGGTAACCTTGTCAGCCACAGACTGCTGCAATGTGCACGAGCTCTACAATGGCAAGAATGCCCAGGACCAGTTTGAGTATGAGCTGGAACAGGCCCCGGAAGCCCAATACAAGTACATTATCACTGAGCCCACCCGAACTGGTGATGAGACAGTGTGCAGGACCACCGCGGGCAACTGCCTGCATAAGAGGGCTGTGCTGGCTGGCACCGCCTGCCTCTTCACCCCATTGGCTCTTCCCATAGATTATTCCCACTGCATCTCCCTGCCTGCTGGTGTGTTGAGCTTGGCCTGCTGCACCCGCTATGGGATCTCCTGGCAGTCTGACCCTTGCTGCAAATACCACGTGGGGTATGATGCCTATAAACAGTTCCGGCTGCCTCTGCACACGCTCACCTCCTTTACCCTGGGGGTGCTGGTCTGGAAGGACGACCTGCACAGAGACTGCACAACACAATAGTGCTGGCTGCCTTTGTGTACTGTGTAAAGAAGATCTACGAACTCTATGCTGTATGACTCCAGTGAACAGGGAGGAACAGAGAAACACACAGCCCGCAAGAGACAAGAGGACACAAAGGATTTAGATTGCTGCAGTAACACTTTGCTCTCTTGGGCAGCGGAGCCTGGGAAGGTGTTTGGTTAAATATTCGTTATTTCAACTTATTACAAAAAATGTGATTTGTGTAACCCTGGAGAGGGTCTGAGGCTATGGAAGTCTTAACTGGCCCTAAGTGTGTTTCTTGTATGCTGCAAATTGTTGCAGTGCATGTTTTGATTAGTCCGTCTTTTGATTGGGGATTTCAAACCATTCACATTGAAAGTTATTACTTACATGTTTGACTTATTCCTGTCATTGCCTTATCTTCCTGCTGCTGGTTATCTTTCCCTTCTGTTTAACTACTCATTCCATCTGGTGTGTTCATTCTATTGGACCTTTTGGCATTGTTAGCTTTCTTGTCTCTTTGTAGGATATCCTTGAGAATTTTTTGGAGCTGTGGTCTGGTTGTCATGAATGTTTTAAGGTTGCTCTGTAACATGAAAATACCTTCTTCCTCCATCAATTTTGACTGATAATTTTGCACAATATATTAACCTGAGTTGAAAATTGTTTTAGGACTTTAAACCCTTCATTTCAAGCTCGTGTGGCCTTTAAGGTTTATGTTGACTCTAGTTTTTTTTTTTTTTTAATTAGTTTATTTATTTATTTTTGGCCAGCTCAGACTGCCCTGGCATGGCATGTGCTGCCGGGGATCGAACCACAGTCCCCTATGCCTGCCTAAGCTTGCCTAAGCAGCCCTTCATACCGCTGAGCTACCTCATGGGCCCTAACATTTGCGTCGAGAAGTTTGCTCCAACTGCAATGGGTTTACCTTTATATGTGATTTGTTGTTTTTCTCTAATTGCTTGTAAGATTCTGTTCTTAGGTCAGAGTTCCAGGATTTTGACTATGATCTTTCATGGAGAGGATCTTTTCTGATTGTTGTTATTTGGGGTTCTATATGCATCAATTACTGTATGCTAGATTATTTTCCCTTATTTGGAAAGTTTCCAGCTATTAATTTATTAAACAGGTGTTTTTAATCACATTTCTGTATTTTTCAGTAGTTCCAATAAATCTTACATTAGTCTTCTTTGTATTATGTGGGAGCTGTTGGATCCATTTTTCACAGCTCTTGTTGTTTGTAAGATATCTCTCAGCAACTGTCACCAGTAACAGTCCTGTCTTCTAGTTCTGAAACTCCATCCTCACATTGGTCACTTCTGCTTTCCATACTTTTGATACAGTTTTTAATCTCCTGAACTTTTTAAAAGACTTTTTATGGACTCTAATTCTTCTCTGTGCTGGCCATTCATGTTTTGCTTAGCTCTGCTAGCCTTTTCACTAGTGTGTTCTGTAGACACATTAATCTTTTTGTTCATTTGGCCCTGATCTGTTTGTTTATATTTTCTATGAGTTTGCCAAATGCCTTCTTGATCCAATTTGATTTCTCCTCTGTTTCCTTTTTTTTTTTTTTTTTTTTTTTGGTCTTTTTGAGACAGGGTCTCACTATGCAGTTCAAGCTGGCCTTAAGCTCACTTTGTAGCTCAGGTTGGTCTCAAACTCACAACAATTCTCCTTCCTCAGCCTCCTGAGTGCTGGGATTACAGGCATGCACCACCACGCCCAGCTTCTGTTTCCATTTCTAATAATTTAGCTGTGTGGATTTTGGGTTTTTCCCTTTTGGTTCCCAAAGGGATCAGCTTTATGAGAATTGGGAGTGTTTGGAGATAATTTTTGTTTTGTCTTCTCATCTTTCCATTTGTTGTTGTGTGTTGAAGCTTTCTGGCTGATTATAATGAAAAACTTTGTAGTTAGTATGGAGCTCGCTTTAGTTAAAATCTAACTTTCTTTTTTTTTTTTTTTTTTGGTGGAACCGGGGATTGAACTCAGGTACTTGCACTTGTCAGGCAAGCACTTATTCTACTGAGTCATCTCCCCAGCTCCTAAAATCTACTTTTCAGTGGTTTCCTCTGTGTATGGCTTACTTGGTCTTTGCTTCTGTCTCAGGATTCACAGATCTCTGCTTCCTTGGCATGGGAAGTTGCAGCATAATTGGCCCAGCACCCACTTCTCCAGCAGTGGGCTGCAGTGTAGGTACTGAGGTAATACAGACGTTGGCATCCCAAGAAAACCAATTAAAAAAAAAAAAACAATTAAAAGCAACCGCTATGTCACCTTGGCTATAGTAATAGAATCAGCATCAATGATAATATCAAAGACAATCTGAATGCTGATAAACTTTTTTTTTTTTTTGTCTTTTTGAGACAGGGTCTCACTATGCAGTTCAGGCTGGCCTTAAGCTCACTTTGTAGCTCAGGCTGGTCTCGAACTCACAACAATCCTCCTGCCTCAGCCTCCCGAGTGCTGGGATTACAGGCATGCGCCACCATGCCCGGCTTGAATGCTGATAAACTGTATGGGCCAATAATGTACCATACTTAACCACAGAAAGGAGAGCTATATGTACAATGTATTAATTAAAATAAAAAATATAATGTAGAATTTTGAAAAATATTTTAAAAAAAGAAAAGAGAACTGCATTATAATATGAACACTAAGACAAATGAATATTGACTTATAGTAAATATCTACTAAGTGGAGCTCCTTTACCTGTGCTTATATAATAGAACAGTATTCAATAGTAATAGCAAAAAGTTAACCAGCTACGGAGGCTCCAGCGAGCCGTCGCTGCGCTGGCAGCCACCAGCCCCACGAGTGGCCCTGGGCCCGAGGGCACCCGAGTCCGCCCACAGCGGATCAGATACCGTCGCCCTATGGCAGCTACTTGCACCATCGTAGCTCCTTTGAGCATTGCACGCCTGGATTGTTTCACGACGGCTCGCAGGGGCTTTCTACCAGTTCTTGAAAACTAATGATAGTGAGCACATTTTCCGGCGGTGGTGCCCACTGAAAACAGTGCTCTACTTGCCGGGCCAACCAATTCCTAGAAGAATGTAAAAACTTGGCGGGGGGTGGAGGAGTTGGCCATCGTCCTCTTTTCTCCCACTTAATGTGCAGCTGGTGAAGAAGGGGACAGAAACTCCTGCCGGGAGACGGGCAGGGCCAGGGCGGTGGGGCAGGAGCATTTGGCGGAAGGGAAGCGCTGAATTCGAATGTGAACTCTTACATGATTTGACCTTGCCACCTGTGGTTGAAGATGACATTTGCGGTTAAGTGGGAGGCTTTGGGATTCCTAGGAGAGCTGAGCCTGGGTGTCTTTTTTTCTCTTGCTTCAAAAAGAACCATGTCTGCTTTGCTGCCACTTAGAGTCTCCCGAGGACACTCAGGCCAAGAGGGTTATGGAGAGGAGTACATTTTTCTGGGCTCTTTTCTTTCCAGAACTCCTCCTCTTCCTGCTAGGGCAGGCCACTCTTGGCCCTGCCACCAGCTTTCTCAAAAACCGTCATAAACAAATTCTTGTCCTCCCAGCTGGCCCTTATTCTGTGTGTAGGGTTGGATGGGAGTCCTGGACACTTTCCCGTTTCTCCTGGGCCTTGGGCTCCTTACTGGCAGTGTGTTTCCTCCTGCAGTGCAGCTTTTCTTTTGTGAGTGACTGAAGCTCTTTTTTTTTTATGTGACTTTCCAGGAGGAGGAAATGCTGGCTTTACTCTTATGAAACATGAGGGCGCTTTAGGAAAGTGCCACCCCCAAACTTCAAGGAAGCTAAACCTATTTTTTGAAGATGTAATGGCTTGTTCATCCTCCAGATGTAGCTATTGATGTATACTTCAAAACGGAGCGTCTGAATTGTGGTGGCCCTGGTTTATAGGATTTCTTAATTAAAAATGTCTGCTAAAAAAGAAAAGTTAACCAGCTAGCTAGAACTTCATAAAACTCAGGTAGAGAGGGTGAAAAGCTGGAGAGTGAGAAAAGCAAAATTGTAAAACTTAATCAGTGGGTTATGAGAAGGACAGAAAAGCAAGATATGGAGGTCTTATTGAGGATTAAGGGCTGGGGAGAGAGCTCAGTGGCATAAGCGCCTGCCTGGCAAGCTAAAGTTCCTGAGTTGAATCCCCAGTAGTGCAAAAGCAAAACAAAAAAAATCACAGATGATTAAGAGAAAACTAATCATTTTGGAAAAAAGTTGCAGGAAAGGTCAGACAAGAAAATGAAAAAAAAAAAAAAGAAAGAAAAAGCAAAATATAGTAAACAAAAGATAAAAGAAAATAGATAAAAGGGGAATAGAGAAAAGGAAAGGAAAAGAAACTAAAGGAAGGACTGGGGAGATGGCTCAGTGGAATAAGCACTTCCCTGGCAAGCACAAGGGACTGAGTTCAATCCTTATTTCTGCAAAAAAAAAAAAAAAAAAAAAAAGGAGAAAATTAAGGAAAGAAAATAATTTTTCATTTATTTATTTAGGAATTCAAACAATGGTTGCTGTATTACATGATATTATCTTTAAATTAAATATTCAGCTTACCAGACATAAACATGCAAGACTGATTTCAAGAAAATACAGAACAAAACAGTAACAAAACAGTTGTAAGAAATTAAAAAAAAAAAAGAATAAAAAAATTTAAGCATTGACTGTTCCTTTCAAAAGACTAGCAGAAGGGCTGGCCAAATAGCTCAGTGGATTAAAGCGTCTGCAAGCAGGTGCAGGGCCCAGGGGATCGATCCATGCTGTTCCCCATCCCCAGGGCACCCAGAGGTGGCAATTGAGGCTGGGTGTGGTGGTGTGCACCTGTAATCCCAGCTCTTGTGAGGCTCTTGTGAGGTTCCTTGTGATCAGGATGATCACTACAAGTCTGATCTAGTAGTGAGACCCGGAACACCCTGGAGACCCTTCCCTAAAATGCAAAAAAAAAAAAATGACCAGCAGAAATCAGCAACACCATTATCCAAACTATCTTGCATATATACCTAAATATATCTTTTTCCCTTCTTTCTTTTGTCCTTTTCCTTATCCCAAGTTTTCCTTCCCATTGAACAGATTCTTTCCCTTTCATAGTATGTATTATACCTTTCAGATTTTATTTGCTCTTGCAGGTTTTCACACTAACAAGATAATATGATGTTTGCACATGTGGACCTGACTTATTTCACTTACTAATATAGCCTCTAGTTGCATCTATTTATCTACAAAAAACCTCAAACTTATAGCTGAACAATAGTCCACTGTGTAAAACTACCATATCTTTTCTATCCGGTCCTCAACTGATGGGCATTTGGCTTGTTTCCAAGATTTACCTATGACAAATTACACTGCTGTAATCATGGGTAGACATATATCATTGTGGGATGATGATTTCGGTTCTTTTGGAAAACTACCTAAGAGGGGAACAGCTGGGTTGAGTGGGACCTCCAACACTAGCTTTTTGAGAAATCTCCACACTGATTTCTGGAATGGCTGTACCAGCCCACACTCCCCATCAGTGGAGAAGGGTTCCTTTTCCTTCACAGCCTCTCCAGCATTTGTTATTGGTCGACTTCTGGATGACAGCCATTCTTTCTAGCCTATGAGGTCAGTGTAGTTTTAATTTGCATCTCTTGAATGACCAGTGATGATGAACATTTTTTCACATATTTATTTGACATTTGTATCTCTTCATTTGTGAAATATATATTCATCTCATATACCCATTCTTGGATTGAGTCTTGGGATTTTTGAGGCCTTGTTTTTTAAAATTCTTTATATGTTCTAGATAGAAGTCCTTTGTCTGAAGGACAATCCACTATAATTTTTTTTACCAAATTGTGGGTTTTATTTATTTATTTATTTACTGTGGAACCAGGGATTGAATTCAGGCCCTTGCGTTTGCCAGAGAAGCACTTATTCCACTGAGCCATCTCTCCAGCCCCTGTGGGTTTTCTTTTTACTATTTTGGTGATTTGTTTGATACACAGAAATTTTTCAAAATGATGAGATTCTGATTGTTGATTTCTTTGAAGCATTACCTGTGCCATTCAGTTTTTGTTCATTAACTCTCTACCTTTTCCTATGTCCTTAAAATTTCTACCGACTTTTTCTTCCAGGAGGAAAAAAAATGATAATTTTTAAAATTTTTTTTTTTAAAAATTGAGTCAGAGAAAAAAATTCCTCTATTTTTTCAGTGAATGGTTTCCTTCCAGGACCTGCAGTCTTGAAATCTAGACAATCACTACTTTTTCCACCTAGCTTTAGGGCATATGGATTCTTTTTTTTTTTTTTTTTTTGTCTTTTTGAGACAGGGTCTCGATATGCAGTTTAGGCTGGCCTTAAGCTCACTTTATAGCTCAGGCTGGTCTCGAACTCACAACAGTCCTGCCTCAGCCTCCCAAGTGCTGGGATTACAGGCCTGCGCCACCACGCCCGACCCACATATGGATTCTTGAGGTACCTTCCTGAACCACTGGGCCTTCACTCCATTCGCCCCAGACTGTGGTTACCATCTAAGCCCACGCATGTCGCTGCTCACACTGCTAGATGAGAAACTTGGCCAGCACTCTGGTCTCTGTCGGATGTAGGCCACAGGGTGTGGCTTCAAGTTGACATTTGCACTTAATGTCAGCACTGATGCTGTCTGGTGTCTCCCTCCTGAGGGGGAGACCGTTCCTTGCCAGCCTGAGCTTACGTTTGGTGGAGGCAGGGTCTATGTCTGGGCCTACTCCCTCTTTGCAGTCTTCCATGGGTTCCTAATGTCATCTTTCCTGAGGCCAAGGGTAACACTGCAGCCGCTCGAGTGGCTGACCACATCCATACTTTCTGCCTGAGTTTGCTAACTTTCTGAGTTCACCTTTTCTCCCAAGATATTATCCTCATCCAGGATCAGGTCTGACGGCCATTCCACTCCTCTGTTGCCCTGTGCCAAGGGGAAACAAAATGCAAAGCTGGCTTGGAGTTGGTGGATGGTTGAAGCCTTCCATCAAGAGGCATTAAGTGTCTAGCATAGGCCTATGTCTCAGTTACTCTTCTCTTGTTGCTGGGACAAATACCCGACACCCAAAATGAAGGAAGGAAAGGTTTATTCAGCTCACAGTTCCTGGAGGTTTCAGTCCATACTCAGCTGGCTTCGAGGCAGAGAGGCACGTGGCAGAGAGCAGCCTTTCATGGCAGTGGCAAAGAGTGGAATTGAGTAGAAGCAACAATAGCAACGGAGAGTCTGTCTCTTAAATTACATTCAGGCTATCCTCCCCAAGCTCAGTGCAGTACTCACACCCGTAATCTCACTAGTACTAAGACCCATAATCCCAGTGGTTCATGAGTTAATCTCAAACTCTAGAAGTCCCCACCCCATGATTGCATGAGGCTTTGGGGGGACAACTAGATACAAACCACAACAGCCTACTTGCTTGTGTTGAGTGGGAGGTAAGGCAAATTTTTATGTGCCTTTTCTTACATGTCAAACTGAATGAAATACTGCACCCCCAACAAGGGAGTGTGGTGGTGCAAGTCAAGAAGAACTATTTCAACACGTGTCTGCCTTCAATGTGCCTTTTGTGTTGTAGGTGAAGTTGGTGATTGGAGAAACTTGTTCAGTGAAGCTCAGAACCAGGAAATGGATGCAAAATTCAAAGAGTGTTTAAAAGGCACTTCCTTAACAGTAAAGCTGAAGTATGAAGCATATTGTCAGAACTGATTCTGGCTAAGTCAACAAGCCTGGATGTTTTCTTTTCTTTAGTACTAAATGAACTTAGATAGTTAAATAATAACTCAAACAATCAAGTAATGATAATTAGGTAACACTGAAATCTGAATATTAGATCTAAGAATGATAGTTCAGTAGTCCCTCAATATTTTGCAGTTCCACTTTCATGGACTTGCTGTTTTGTGGGTTTTCAAAAAATATTAATCTGAATTATTTATCATGGATTCTTTATTATAGCATGGGATTTTGTAGTAATATACAAATGTGGTTAAAGTTACGTAGGTTTAGGAGTTTAGAAAATGGCTAAGAACATTAGAAGTGTTTTTAAAAGAGGGAAAAGTTTATAAGAAGGTGGGAAACATTTACCAAGTATTAAAACATATATCAATACTCACATAAATATAATGTCGCTACTTTGCTGGTTTTCACTTATTGCAGGGGTGTTAGAACATTCCTCCGTGATAAGTGAGGGACTACAATGCCTTAAATTTTTAGTACTAATGTAACTTTGTCCCCTTTTAAAGAAAAAGCATTTATACTTCCAAAAGAAGCTATTGCTAATGTACTACATGTGAACTTTCATGCTGAATTCACACAAGGGCATTACTAGATGCTATGAGAGATACACCTATGTCTGTGTTTGAACATAGATGAAATCGTTCTCCAAATGATGTACAATGTTTTTGTCCCTTCTTTGAAAAAATGTTTCTCTTTTCTCACTATAGATCAAAGTACTTGTAGTGGCTATGCCAGACTTATTGTTGGATAAGATTTAATTCTGACTGTGTATGGGCATAAGATTAATAAATCCTATTGTAATTTAGTAGAAGAAAAATGCAGTGCTCATTTACTGTGTGTATACCATGGTAGTAGGCCCTAAAAAGGCTCTATTCTTAAGGGATTGTTTATCCCTATCTAATACAATATTTAATTCAGAGATAAAGGTAAGAGTCTGTGTTGTTGTACTATAAAGGTTTTTCTACCCTAGAACCCCAAGTAGTCACATGGAACCAGCACAAAAAGACAGCAAAAATTTTAGAAAGACTCTCTTTATTTGCCACCTATCAGTACCTTAATGATTCTTTTCTATGTTTATTATACCACATTTGATTTGTACGACAATCGCATTCAGAGAAAGGAGTTGGCAGTGTACACATCTTATTTCTTTTTACTTTCTTTCCCCCTCTTCTCCCCTCCCTCCAGTGATCGTTTTCCTTCCCCAGTTTTTATTTACACTGGAGCTACATCTGCCCTAAAACAGCTATGTGCAGTTAAGCATAGAATGCTTCATGGTTTTGAGGAAGATTATAACATTATGGTTTGCATAATATTGCAAACCAGATAAACTGAAAATTCTCCCTTCAAAGTGCCAAGAAATGATAGTCATAAATTCCTCCTGCGCATATCTCATCTGCCCATAGAGTAATCAGAGTTGTCCAACGTCAAAACCAAAGACAGAATAGAGAACCAGAACAGGTCACATCTCTGAGATGACACTGAGCTGCCGCAGAGGGACCTGCCTCTAATACAGAGGCTTGGATTTTAACACCCAAGACCTCATCAGTTGAAAGAAAAGACAGAAAGACCAGTGTAATAAGAGAAAGCATCCAAACCAACTCTTTCAAGTCAGGAAGCTTCACATGTGACAGAGGTGGCACTGAAGGTTGAACTCAGGATCTTGTGCTTGCCAGGCAAACACTTATTCTACTGAGCTTTCTCCCCAGCCCCAATAAATGATTTTTTTAAAAAAATATAAGATTTTAGGGGCTGAGGAGATGACTCAGTAGCATAAGCACCTCCCTGGCAAGTGCAAGGGCCTGAGTTCAATCCCTGAATGCTGGGGAGCCTTGAAACATCCTCCAGAGATCAATTAGTTCACATATCCTAAAATCTGCCTACTGTACAGTCTTGGTACATGGGCAAGATGGGGGCAAGTTTTTCTGTTTTGTTTTGTATTTTACAGAAGGGTCTACAGGGTCTTCAGGATCTGACTACTAGATCAGAAACGCAGTGATCCACCTATTTACAGCCTCTCAAGAGTTAGGATTGCTGGCGCTCCACACCAAGCCCAGTTGCAATTGCTGGCTCAGCCAGCCCCGGGGGAGGGGCTGACACGGCAGGCCTACAGACAGAACCCCTTGCAACTGCTCAGGTGCTTTAATCTGCTGAGCTATTTGGCTGGCCCTGGGCAAGTTTTTAACAGAGCATGTGAGACTCCACTTCCTGCTGCACTCTTGGTAGCAGGGAAGTGATTTCATTTAGAATTAAAGAAAGTGACACTTTTGTTAATCATTTCACACTGTGCCCCCAGCACAAGATAAGGAAACCAAATATCTTGAGAAGAAAAAAAAGGTTTTACTTTTCAGCTTACCCTTAGCTAACAGAGGCTGGCCCCTGCAAATCACTAAACAAATCCTTGTGAAAGGAATAAATTGATGGAGGAGGAGAATCTAAGGATCTGAGTCTTCGCTAAAGTTCACTTGGACCTAACAGTTAACTCATCTGATGGGGATTTTCTTAGTCCATTCTGGTGGCTGGGATGAAGTAGCCCAGACTGGGTAGAAGCACTGGCAAGTCCAAGACTAAGGTCATCAGTTCTATCCAGAATGTGAACTTCTTCATACAAATCTGGGAATTATGGTTTTAGCCCCCATAAATTGTAAGTCAAGAGGCAAAGAGAGATGAGCCTAGTATGTACAAACTTAGTATCTACTATTGTCCATTCCTTCTGTCAATAATCTTTTAAACAAACAATAAAATTACATCCCTGCTGAACGTAGCAATTCCTTATGCCTAAAGTCTTGGTTCCCATTATTACAAGATGAGACCATTTTTCCTTTCCTATTTTAGTCTCCCTTAAGGCTAACTTATCAGTCAACTTTTTTTTGGCAGAACTGGGTTTTGAACTCAGGCCCTTGTGCTTGCCAGGCAAGTGCTTATTCTACTGAGCCATCTCCCTAGCCCCCTTAAGGCTAACTTAAAGGAGCAGGGCAAAAATTCCGCAGAGTAAGCACCTGCCTAGGTTCAAGGACCCAGGTTTGGCCTCCCACCAAAATGGTGTGGTGGTGCAAACCTGTAATCCAGCACTGGGGAGGCTGAGACAGGAAGATCACTACAAGTCCAAGCTGTAGCAAGACCTTATACCATATATATATATATTTTTTTAATTTATTTTTTTTTCAGTACTGGAGATTGAACTCAGGATCTTGTGCTTGCCAAGCAAGCACTTATTCTATTTAGCTTTCTCCCCAGCCCCAATAAATGATTTTTTTTAATATAAGATTTTAGGGGCTGAGGAGATGACTCAGTGGCATAAGCACTTCGCTGGCAAGTGCAAGGGCCTGAGTTCAATCCCTGGTCCCTCAAAAAAAAATACATATATATAAATATATATATATATTTTTTAAAAAGACTCACTAAAGACTATTTTATAAAAGATTAATGAACTACCAATGATACATAAGAATAAACAATGAAAAGAAGCCCATTTATACATACAAAAGCAAGGTACAGGAAAAAGATTTTCATAGCTTCTATGATTCTTATTCTGTAATTGATCATAAAACCATATTGGAGTTTATTAACTTCCTTGTACCTTGTACACTTTGTTCTCAGTGAGCTCTCCGCCTACGACACACAAACTTTCAGCCCTAAGGGGCATGCTTGTGTTAGGCCCCAGTAAATTCACACCATTTACTGCAAAGCATGGAATTGCCCTAAGGAATCCTTAGGTTGGAGATATGTTCCCCTGTGTAGCTAGGTCACCATGTGCCTTTGCTAAGAAATATCAATAACCCCACTGTCCCCTTATCTCCATGTTGGCTGGATGTCACCAGAAACCTAGAAAGTCCAAATGCAGTCTCAATGTCCCCCAGAAGGAATTCTAGGGAAATAGAGTCCAGGGTCACAGAGCAAGAGCTACTTACTTCAGAATGTGTGTGTAGGCCAAATTGTGGGAGAAAACCCTTCCACTTCCACTAGGCCAGTCGGGAGCACAGTACTCCAACCTGCTATTCGCTCTCTCCCCGCTGGGCTGTTACTGAGTCTTCCCATAAGGCGGCTGCTTTGGGGCTCGTGATAAAACCACTGAATCCAGGGGTACTGAGGCACTGCCTCGCTTCTTTTTCCTGTAAGTCGGTCCTCTTAGGGAAGGATACCGTGAAGGTGAGCAAGCCACTGGGAAAGTCCCACAAAAATGTGCTGATTGAGACAAGGCAGGAAGGAAAAGCACACTGGGTAAGTACTTACTCCAGGGAGTAAGGGGAGTAACTCTATTATTCCAAAAAGGGAAAACGAATCCCTGCTTCCTCCAGGATAAAGACCCACATGAAACCTACCAAGTGACTGCCATCTCCTTTCAGGTGTCAGAAGGTGCTTTCCACTAGGGGGTGGCAGGGGAGGTGCTCAGCAGCAAGCGCATGGCTAAGAAGTCATGTTGGTGAACTCCTATTCCTGCTTCCGTTGCCTGTCTTAAATGAGCACTGAAGTGGCCAGGAAAAGGCTGATCCAGAAATCTTGCTCATCGCTTTCTGGGGAGAAAGCTCACGAGGGGAAGATGTCTTTTTTTCTCTTTTGGCGGAACCGGGGATTGAACTCAGGCCCTTGAGCTTGCCGGGGAAGCGCTTATTCCACTGAGCCACCTCCTAGCCCCGTCTTTTGTGACAAGAGTGATGTTCACAGGCAGGGACTTGAACTCCTTCTGCCAGGGACAGAAGTGAGTCACTGCCTTACTCGGGTTACAAATTGGAGCGCCTCGTTGTGGGCGGGACAGTCCGAGGACCCCGCTCCCCGACGCTGGGAGCACAGTGGGCAGAGGCCCGGGTCTCCCGTGGGCTCCCGCTGCGCCCTTCCCGCACCCGCCCGCGGGAGAGCTCGGATCCGAGCGCAGCTCCCCGACCTTGAGCCCAGCGCTGGCCTGGGCCGCGGTGGCTAGAAAGCGGGGAAGGCGGAGTCCGTGGGGAAAACGAAACCAAGAGCAGAGCTGCAGGAAGCGCGGGACTCCGCCCGCAGCAGCAGAGGGGCGCCCTCCCGCACAGGGCCGGACGCGCTTTCGGAGCTGCAGCCGCAGCCTGCCAGGTGGGCGCCGGAGCCGCCCCGGGGCGCTCGGCGGGGCGGGAGGGTGAGGGTGGCGGTGGGCTTGCGGCGGAAAGCAGGTGTGAGCAGGGTCTTCGCAGACCGGTGGCAAAGCGGCGGCCCGGAGCGCACCCCGAGGACTGAGGAAGTCCCAGGTCCCCTCCGCAGTCCCTCCGCCCACCTCCTTAGCAGGCCCAGGGTCTTGCGGCTGTCGGACCCACCTCGGGCTCCGCAGCTCCCGAGGTCCCGCACGTGTCCACAGGGCCCTGGCCCAACCGGCTCCCATCGCTGTCCAGCCACCGGGCCCGCATTGCCTGTTTCTGTTTCCCGGGAAAGCTCTTTTCCCGGAAGCCCGAGAGAGCAAGTCCCGCTCTTGGTCTTTTCCCTTCAGATGAACCTGAGCAGCCTTGTCCCTGCAACCTGCATGTAACAGAAACCCCTTGCCCGCCCTGCCTAATCTCCTCTGTGCTCCAGTACTGCTTTTATGAGTTTGCCCAGATGTGACCACCCGTGATTTCGCAACAGTAGTTTTATTCTCTGATATATAGTTCTCTGATTGTATAATCAGATATAATCAACTAATAGGTGATCATTAAATATTTCCTATATGAGTGGTAATTTGTAAATAGTGCTAGACTCCAGGAAAAACAAAATTTCTTATTGCGCCTGTTTTCTTTGGTACTGAAAATGCCTTGCCAGATGTAAGAAAAAAAGATATATTCTCTTCAGTCACTTGGAAACTTAAAATCTTGGGCAAGTGATGCTCTTGTTCCCTGCTTTGCTTATTTGAACCTGAACACTCAACTGGTAGCAGTTCTACCTGCTAATCAGACAGTAGTTGAATGCAGGCTCTATGGGAAGCAGGCACTGGAAAGGGCTCAGCGCTGGTAGATGGGAGTGAGTAAGAGGAACAAGATTTGTCAGTGATTGTGATAACGATTTTTTGGGTGGATGAGGTCCACCCAAAGAGCCCACTGCTTAGTTTACAGAGCAATCAAATCTCGGTGAGGATTGGGTAGGCAGGACTGGCAGGCCCACCTAGGAGGTACTAGCTGTCCTCCAGCATCAGAGAGGGTTGTGTTGACTCAGAGAAATGAATGGGAATTGCCCACTTGATAGAAGATACAAATGCTACATGGGGCGTTTAGATAAAAGCAGGTGAACACTCCTGAGATCAGGGATCTGTAAATATTTTGGTATTCATTCATTCATTCATTCATTCATTTATTCATTCATTACTGAGCCCTTTTTATAGTCTTGTTGCTTTCCTTCTTGTAATTTTTGGTCCACTTGGAAAGCAGTTAAATACCCAGTTGTAAAGGAAAAAGAAATAGGACGTGTGATAGCGGCGTATGGTTTGGAGCTGATAACCGGGCAGTAGAAGGTGTCTAGGCAAAGGCAATGCAGAAAGTGGAGTCAGAAACAGTTCAGAAGGAGATGATTAGGGAAGGGCTTTGAGAGGGAGGGAAAGGTGAGTGGTGGGATGGACTTCTGAGAACATCACTGTTTAGGTTCACTTTCAAGCCACAAACCTGGAGATGGTTATCAGAGAAGTGGATGTGGGCCGGGGATGTAGCTCAGTGGCACAGCACCTGCCTGCTAGTGCAAGGTCCTGAGTTGAGTTCCTGGTGCCAAGAAACAAATAAATAAATAAATAAAGTGGGGTGGGCAGGGAGATGGCTCAGTAGAATAAGTGCTTCCCTGGCAAACACAAGGGCTCGAGTTCAATCCCTGGTTCTGCAATAAATAAATAAATAAATAAATAAATAAATAAATAAATAAATAAATAAAGTGGGTATAAGTACCGAAGAGACTTAAGGACTGGATCCTTGTACTCTACAGTAGAAGAAAGGAAAATGCAGAGGAATCAGGAAAGAAGATAGAAGAGTAACTTATGAGAAAGAATAAAAACCAGTAGATTAGCTGTTGTAGAAATCTGAGTTTAGAAAGGGAGAAAAAGGAGAAGAAAATGGGCAACCGAGTGGTGGTTGCAGGCCAAGTGGAAAGGAACAAGAACTGACTCCTGGATTTAGCAGTGGGGCAGCCATTGGTAACCTTGACAACAGTTTTGGTGGCTTTCAAGGGTGCCTAGTTGGATTGGTGCCTTAAAAAGATAACAAGGTGGCTATCGTGAAAGAGAGAGAGAAAAGGAAAATAGATGTTGGTGAGAATATGGAGAAACTGGAACCCTTGTGCACTGCTGGTAGAAATGTGATAGTTACTTTACTAACCAGTTCAACAATTCCTTTAAAAGTTCAGCATAAAATTATTGTACAGTTTATCTCCTCGCTATCTTCCTAAACAATTTCAAAGTAGACACTTAAACAGGTACTTCCATCCCAGTGCCCACAGCGCCATTGTTCACAGCAGCCAAAAAGTTGAAATAACCTTCATCCATCAGCTGATGAATGGATAAACAAAATACAGTGTATAAAACCAATCGGATATTATTCAGTCTTAGAAATTCTGACATGGGCTGGGGAGCTAGCTCAGTGGTCTAAACGTCTGTCTGGCAAACAAAAGGTCCTGAGTTCAAACTCTAGTACCAGGAGGTGATGTGCTGGCTCAAAACCGGGTCTGGTGACACGTGCCTATAATCCTAGTGCTGGGAAGGCTGAGACAGGAGGATCACTACAAGTCTGAGCTGTGTAGGAAGACCCTGTATGAACGGAAGGAAGGAAGGAAGGAAGGAAGGAAGGAAGGAAGGAAGGAAGGAAGGAAGGAAGGGAGGGAGGGAGGGAGGGAGGGAGGGAGG
>PVKA01032089.1:0-25660 GCA_004027165.1 Ctenomys sociabilis
CTCTGACTTGTGATCTTAGGTTGTTAACCATCCAGAAGAAAAGCTGATTAGTATCCTGCAGCATATGCCATTCACTTTGCCTTATCTGACTCAATTGATTTTACTTGTTGTACATTTCCTTTTGTATTTCTGCTTTTCGCTTGTTATACTAGGGAGACTATACGATATTTACACATGTGTGTCTGGTTTATTTCACTTAGGAGTATATCTTCAAGTGGCATCCACTTCAGTATAAATGCTTCAAACTTATCATTCTTAATAGCTGAGTAATACTCCATTATATAGAAATACCACATCTTTTTCAACCATTCCTCATGTGATGGACGTCTTGGTTGTTTCCAAGATTTTGCTATCACGCATTGCGCTGCTATACAGTCTGCCCCTTGCGAGCTGCTTGTCAGTACTTTGCCACAGCAGAGAGAAGCTGACTCTACAGGTATCTTCTATCTCCTACCAACGGCCCATTGTTCTACTTTTGTTTTGTATTTCATTCTTGCCACATTTTTCCATCTGTTTCCCTCATCCCCAGAATCCATCCAGAACAGAGCTCCCAAAACTGACCACTTTCCCCCTGAATTTCCCTGAAACCAGACCCTGCTCATCCTGTCTACCATCATAGATCGATCTGTCTCATGAACACTTGGCCCTCCTTCAGCCTCCTCACCACACCGCCACCAGTGTTCTCCTCAGCCATGTAGATATGCTGGCTGCCTCCACATCCGATGGCTTCCTAGTGAAATCATATTGCTTCTATGATAAAGATGAAAATCCCCACCATGCTTCTAAGCCCTGCTCAAGGGAGTGCATCCAGTCTAGAATCTCCCTGTGTCTATGCCTGAGTTCACACAGCTCCTGTTTCCCCCAGTCATATGCCCTTTCTTTTCACTGCATTGAATCCCTCTCCAAGTGCTGTCAAGGTTTATTCCTTGGAGAGCTGCCTATACATCCTTCGTCTTAAGGTTTGCCTGCTGTGGACACTCCAAAGCAGTGGAGTTTTCTTCTACAGTCTTAAATAGCCTTTCTTCCACAGTCTTAAGTAAATATTTGATTGTTAACATGATCATCTGATCAGTTTGTTTGTCCACTAATCTTTATGCTCCAGGAGACCAAATCAGCATCTTTCTCCTATTGGCTTCCTTCCTTACTGTTTCATTTCCAGCAGTCCACAGGCAGCTTCACATCTATTGAGGGAATAAGTGAATGCAAGTGCTAAACACCCAGAGTATTTAATGTAATCCTTAACAAATAGTAAAAATGCCAAAGATGTGGGTACTATGCCCACACTGTCGTTTGTTGTTGTCTCTAGCATTAGAAAACAAAAATGTTCATATTACATTGTTTACCTGCACCCTACAATTCAGTGGGATTTATCACTAAACAACTGGTGATGCACAGCTCTGTATTTGCAGATCAGCTGTTGCATGGTAGGTGCTTTGAGATAAGGAAATTACTAACCAGGGAAATCAGCTCCTTCCTATGTAGAATCAAGGAGAATAAGAATGAAATGACATAATGCTGGTTTAGATAGGTATTAAAGTTTGAATTCACTGAAGGGGATATTTCATGTTTTTCTGCAATTAAAAATCACATTATATAACATTTTTCTTAAGCTTAAAAATATTGAGGAACTAGCCTGCTAGGTCAACCTCTAATCCTTTCTAAATAATTACACATCCAGATCCTTTTTGTGAAATATCTCTGTGATAATTATACTTAAGAATCTGTGAAATATAAATTCAATTAGGTTAGAAACTAAGGAAAATATCCTAAGCAAATATATTAAAATACATCCTTTATCTTTGCTGGATGTATCCATTGTGTCCATTGTGTTTTCTTTTTAAATTCTAAATTCCACAAAATTATTCAGTAATAATATAAGAAAATGTAGATATAAAATTTTTAAACTCTATATATTATATTTAGTATGTAGTATCTGGCACAATTATGAAAAAGACATATACAGAGTAAATAGCCTAGAAGACAGTAAGTGCAAACTCTCAATAGAGGTTGTCCCTGGGTGTTAGGACTTTGTGACACTCTGTCTAATTTTTAAAAATTCAATCACTTTTTTTTTAGTGTATTTAGTACAGGGTCTCACTAGTGGATCGGGCTCATAGTGACCCTCTCTGTTCAGCCTCCCAAGCGCTGGGATTACGAGTGTGAGCCAGCATGCCCAGTCTCAGTTGCCCCCTCAGTGCGCCCTAGGGGCGGGACCAGCATAGCAGGCTGGGGATCCCTTTCAATCACTTTAGTAATGAAAAATGACAAGATTTTAAAGGAAAAATGTGTGTGTGTGTGTATGTGTGTGTGTGTGTGTACACACACACAAGACATCTCTTGTTCCTGAGATGTCTGCAAAGATTCTTAGCAAAAACTGTATCATGGGCTGCATTGTACAAGTCCAAACTGAGAAATATTTCACTATATATAGAAATCCACTGGAAAAATGAATTTTCTACTTGAAAAAGCATAGTAAGATAATTGTCACTTGTTCTGCATTGATAATTATAGAACAGAAAGTGACTCTGAAGCCAGGAGGCTGCACATTGGGTTAGACCATGTGTCTGATTTCTTTTCCACCCTACAAAGTGTGCTTTATATGCTAACCTTGAGGAGCTGATCCATGAAAAATGTCTGCTGAAATTATGTGAATGAAGAAAGTGAAGTTCATCATGGCACATTGAAAGCATAAGCACTAATTACATTGTTTTCAGAATGTTCATGTAGTAGGCTCATAAGACAGGTTGAAATGCATGAATTAAAGATATACTATGGCACAAGCAGGACATGTTAGGGTCATAGTCTCACCCATTATATAAATATCTCCCCTCTCCTCTCCCTACAGGTGTGTATCCTGAGGCATCCTCCATTCCTGCTCGGTCCTGCTAGCACTTTTTCCTGCACCTCATTTAAAAATTTCATTAACTTTTAATAGCTAATGTATTTCCTTAAACAATTTTCTAAAATAGTTAAATCCATTGTTATGGATGACTTTAATCTTAACTCGCTTGCGAGATGGCCTTGATTTTAGATTACTGTTCCCTTGTTCTTGTTTGTCCTTCTTAACTCTATCTCATTCTCGACCTTTGCCAGTATTCATCCTGGGGATGTTTCTCTCTGTGTTTCCTTCCCTCTTGTATTTCTGTAACTAAGAGTCACACCCCGGGGCACTTCTGTGGCTTCTTTCCAAGCAGGGTGGTTCCTTCCCTAGCTGCTTCCCTGAGGATTCCTGAGTGCTCGCCCCATGCTCCAGGCTGCACACTCCACGCTCCACACTCCTGAGCATGCTCAGTGCCATGGTGATGTCAGTCTCTGGAAATATGCAACCAATGTCCTTCCTGGGCACCAGTTTTCTCATCTGTATAGGGAAATAAACTCTTCCACGTGTGGTTCTTGCAAGAATTAAATAAACAATGTACTTAGGGATGTGACATGAGGCCTGTCATTTAGTAGGTACCTAATAGATACTCATAATTCCTCTCTTCTCCTTCAGGATTATCAATTCTTGGTTTCCAAAATTTGGAACACTGGTTCTATAAATCTTTAACGAACAATTTTTGAGAAAGATATTATGTAGTAAGTAATACTGAGGAACACTGATGTTAAATTAGATTTAGAAGACTTTAGAATCCTGTAGGTGTTACTGCACTATTCTCTAGTAGAATATGCCAGACAAACTCTCCCAGTATATGTGACAATCGGTGTCTGCTTCCCACAGAGTGTTTACAAACCTTGGATGAAGAAGACGTTGTCAGTTTGATTCCTCTATAAGCAAACATCAAAATACAACTACTATTTTGTCAGCCAATGTCCTAAAATAAATTATTTTTTAAAAAAACTCTAGAGCTGCATAAATCAGGTCTCTCGATATTGTGCAACCAAAACAAGACAGGAAATGGAATTGAATCCTGAGGATGAAAGGAGATGGCAGCCTACGAACTGTAAACCTTCATTTCGGACTTTGTGCCTCACAAAACATCTTCATCCATCCCACTGATGGTTTCATAACATTATAAACTTAAACAAGTCTATATGAAAGTTGTTCAATTAAAAAAAATGGAATTAGCATTTCACCTCCGGAAGGTGGTAGGAGACTACTCTTGCAAGTTAGGGAACTTTGCAAACAGTAGAGACCTGAGCTATAGCAAGGGTCTGGACATTGAGGAGGAGCTCCAGGAGCAGCTGGAGTGCGATGTCAGCTCCTGAGCCTCTACCCGGAAGGTGCCACAGTCCTCGTGCATGTGGCTGCTGTTGACTGAACTTCCCATAGAAAGCCCACCATCATGTAGGCAAAATAAAGGAGTGCTTGGGCAGTGAAAGCCATGGAAGAATTAGGGCAAAACCTGACAAAGGAGGCTCTAAAATGAGCGCCTGCCTCAGGGCTCAGGCTCAGTATGAATTTCTGGAAGATGCATTTGTGAGGCAGCTGAGAGCCGCTCACAGCCAGAGCTTCTGTGCCTGACTTTAGGACCCATCACAGGTGTGACTGCACGACATTTCAGGCGAGCCACGTAAAATTCCTACTCAAACCCCAAATAATTGAAAAAAAAAAATTGTTTGGGACAATATAACAAAACTCAAATTCTCTAAAACAGAACATTTGTAGTGCCTGGCATATAACCCAAATTTACTCAGTATATTAAGAATTAGTGAAATGTGGATTTACCTTCCCAGGAAAAGGCAGACATCAGGTGCCATATCTGACTGAGACTGACATAAGTGTGTTTGTAATGAATACAAAGGTAGGCGATACTCAGCACAAAATCTATAAAAATGTAAAAATAACCAAATGGAAATTTTAAAATGGAAAAACGTAACTAAAGTTTAAAAACCTTTATGTGAGTTTATCAGCAAAATGGAGAGAACAGAGGAAATAACCAATGCTTTGGAAGACAAAGCTCTGGAAATTATCTGATGTGGAAAACAGGAGAAAAAAGACTAAATGTTAATAGAACTTAGAGGAACCTGAGCAGAATTCCAAAGCTCTAACACATAGTGATTGTAGTACCAAAATAAAAACAGCAGAAGAACGAGACAAAAGTGTGGAAAGAAATAATGCTGGGCTGGCCAGATAGCTCAGTGGATTAAAGCGCCTGCTTAGGCAGACACAGGGGCCGGGAGCTTGATCCCTGGCTTGCTGTGCCGGGGCACTCTGAGACAGCAATTGAGACTGGGCATGGTGGCACATGCCTGTAATCCTGGTTCTTGGGAGGCTGAACACAGGTGGAACCACTACGAGCCCAATTTACATAGTGAGACCCTGTAAACCCTGTACTAAATACAACAAAAAAATAAAAAGAAGGAAGAAAGAATGTCCCTAAATTTCTCATAATGTGTTCAGAAAGCACAGTGAACCCTAAAGGGTATAAATCTAATAGTAATTATCACTTGTAGTCAGTCATCACTCATAGCACTTTGTAGTCAAACTGCTAAAAACCAAAGATAAAGAAAAAACCTTGACAATAACCACAGCAAAAATAATACTGCATCCTAGGAGGATCAAAGGTTAGAAAGACTATGGAGCTTTTGTCACAGTCCTGGGCTGCTACTGGGCCTTAGTGGCTGCTGACCGTTTGGCTACGGAACCTGGATAACTATTTGACCTGAGCTGCCCAGCGTGAGCTGGCTTCTACCCGACTCACCAGATCGTGGAGCTGGGCAAGCGCAGCAACAGTTGACAACCAGTGAAGGTGGCTTAAGTATGGCCTGGCCCAGGCAGGTCCTGAATGTACCAATAGGTTACACAAAGCAAAGGCCCAAATGCTTATAGTCCCTTCTCCTTCTATACTAAAACTATAAGACTTTAAGAAGAAAATGCTACCAAGCTTTAATGAAAATACATAAAGTACAATTCATTAAACATGTGATAAATTTCAGTTTATAAAGATTAAACCTTTTTGCTTTTTAGAAGACACAATTAAAGAAAATATGCACATAGGATCAGAGAATAAATTCAAAAAATATATATAGATGCACCTCAACTTACAGTGAGGCCTTTTGTGGTCGTTAACACTTTTTTTAATGTATCTGGTACAGAGTCTCACTATGTAGCTTGGACTCCCACTGGTCCTCCTGCCTCAGCCTCCCCAGGGCCGGGATTACAGGCGTGTGCCCCCAGGCCTGGTCTCATTGGCTAGCTCAGCACACTGCAGGGGTGGGGGCAGGCTGGTGCAGCACGTGGTGCAGGAGATCAAACCCTGGTCCCTGCACTGCCTAAGCAGGTGCTCAGTCTGCTGAGCTATCTTGCCTGCCCAATACTGTTTCTTAAACTTGTAAATAACCTAATGCTGTTCTTTGACCCTTGTCATTGCCGTTACACTATATCAACCTGTTAAAGGAATCTACACTTTATTTTAAAAGTTAAAAACTAAGTTAATGCACAAACACTTCCATGAAGCTTGTGCTGCTAATATTTTTCCAGTACATTTATGTTCCCCAACTGTGTAAGCCTTCTAAAATGCAAAACTTGGGGTGAGGACATAGCTTTGGGCTCTAAGCACCTGCATGGCAATCAAAAGGACCTGAGTTTGATTCCTGGCACCACATGCCATGCTGGCCCAGAACCTGGGTGTGCTGTGACACCCGAGACCAGGCGTGATGGCGCATGCATGTAATCCCAGGACTGGGGAGGCTGAGACAGCAGGATCAGATCTGAACTGTATAGTGAGAGCCTGCAGCAAATAAACATACAAACAGGCAAAACTTAGGAGAGGACATCTTACTCTACTTGCATTCTCCAACAAAGTTGTTCATAATTTTAGAATTTTTAAGGTTTATACTTATATGTTCTTAATGGCATTGCGATAGTTGAGTGGCCCTGAAGCAATCCAGGCAGTGTCACTCCAATAACTAAAATTCAGGCATTAGTCACCTATAAAGTTCATCTGTAATCAAGTATATTCTACTTAGATATTTTGTTTTTTAAACAATAGCAAATTTCCATGGGAATTTATGTGATTTCATATTTTATAATTGAGTACCTTTAACCTAGTAAGTTATTTTAAATTATGATGAAAATTTTCATATATTTTTAGAGAAGTCATAGAACTTAAGGGTTTTGGTATAGTAAGAAGCTCATAATTTGCATGCTAAAGTGCTAGGTTTGCTCTTGTTCCTATTTTGCATTGTTCTTACAAAACTTTATAGGTGTTATCTGTTAACATTTTATGGGAACGTGGATTCCAACAGATGGTCTGACACAGCAACGTTTTGTCAGCAAATGAAAGTGGTATACGTAGGACCTGGCTTGAGTGCACCAATCAGCAGGAGGCTACAGTAGCAGCCCATCACCCACAGGACACACAGAATGTGACACTGGGCCCTGATCATGAGGCTGAGCATGATTAATGGAAAAGATAGCATTCTCCAGTCACACTCTCAAGGGCCCCGACATTCAGAGAGGATTATAACAGTTAGTAGGGTGAAGATCTATTGCTCTGGTTGCAACATGTGACGGCATGTCCTTCCACAGCTATCCTGTCCTTGCATTGACGACATTATGCAGATGAAGTGAGCAAAGTCCACTCTGGACTCAACTAAATGAAACGCCTGCCTACCTCAGTAAAATTTCTAGGAGTTCAATGTTGTGGAACATGCAGAGCTTTACCTCCTCAGGTGAAGGGTAAGGGAATCTGGCCCCTCCCACAACTAATAAAAGGCACCGTGCCTAGTCTGTCTATTTGGATTTTGAAGGTAACACATTCCTCACTCATGTGTGTTACTCTGCCAATCAAATCCTAAAATGAGGGCAACTGAGTTTAATCTAATTGTGGTAGTCCTTGCTGAGCACCAGGGCCCTTAAAAGTGTGCTAGGCTTCTGGTTGGCTGGTCAGGGACCTGGAAAGAGTGTGACTGGAAAATTGGTGAGAACGATGTCCAGGGAAGAGGTTGGGGACTGGACCTGCCCTGATGGATGAAGGACATGAAGGTACTCGTCTCCCATCAAGAGCACCCTGATATCAGATCTTAGCAGAAGAGAACTTGACTAATCAAGTGAATGGCAGCCAACTCTTTCTGTGAAGCACAGTCCACCTTGTTCAGCCATCCCTACACTGTCCAGTGGGCTCAAGGAAGAAGTGGTCACAGTGTCAGATAAGGAGGTTGTGCCAGACTCGGTGTCAAGGACTTCCATTCACAAGTTTGACCCTGACACAGACACTGCTGAGTGCCTAATGTGCTGGCAGATGAGACCAACACTGAGTTCCAGACATAGCACCATTCGCTGGTGTGGTCACCCTGCACCCTGGTACAAGATTGATCATATCAGGCCAAAGAAATATGGCAGTGAGCTAATTCTCATAGAATTCACTAATCTTACCTTATTTTCCTCCATCTAGAAGCAGCTAAATTGTTATGAGGATGGAGTGACTTTTCAAAGATCCAATTACAGCTAGGTGACAATATTTTGTAAGCTGAGGCAAGGTTTTATAGACTATATATGCTTTGGGTGGGGGGCTGGTAGTGAATGTAGGACCTTGTCGTTGCCTGGCAGGCACTGCGTCCCTGAGCTATCTTACCAGCCCTGTATATGCTTTGAATCAGTACATGTTATGATTTGTGTCTTGATGTTCCCCAAGTCTCATGCCACCAAGGGGAGCAGGATTGTCAGAAGTGGCTGAATCTAAGACTTGGACATTGCCAGTCCTGTGGGTAACCCACTACTATTATGGACTACTGGACTATATTGGAATATTTTGCTGAATTCATGCACCTACAATATTTGGATAGCAATGGAATACCCATCTCTGACAAAATGAAACAAAAAAAGGAGATATAAATAAAGCACAATTTTATATATGTATATACAAAATAGGGTCGATATATAGCTACTTTCTCTTAATCTAATAAGAAGAAAGATTGGTACCAATAGTGTTTGGACAGTATATCATGTCTGCATCTTGTGCTATGAATGACTACTACAAAGACAACAATATGCAATTGTTGTAACTCTCATACCAAACTGTTTTGAAGCTGTCTCATTGCAATTTTTTTCTCAATAAAAGTAATAAAAAGAATAAAGCATTTGAGGCTAGGATTAAGAATGTGTACTCAGTTCATTGATTGGTTTGGTTCTGCCCTAATTCAAACAGTCTACATAAGAGTATAGAATGGGCAGAAACATGTGGTTAAGGTCAGTTATTGGTTTTGCTGTCTTCTGTCTGCCATGAGCTGTTCTCTGCAAAGCTACTCTGCCCTGGAGCTAGCTGACTATAAATTGAAACTTCTACAAACTTCGAACTAATAAAGCCTTTGCTTACTTAACTTTGGGTGTCAGGTATTTTGTCTCAACAACAAGAAAGGTAACAAAGACAATACCCATATGTGATATTGTTTTTCTCTTAGCCAGGATTCATGCATCCAGGAATCAAGGGGTGGAAGTATAAGTGATACTACTCATCATCATTCCCCTAGCAACCCAGTAGCAAATTTTATGCTCTCTGTTCCTGCAGCCGTAGGCTCCGATGGCCTAGGAGTCTTAATTTCAGAGAAGGGAAAGCCTTTACAAGGAAACACAAAAGCAATTCCATTGAGTTGGAAACTTCCATTTCCTCTTGTTCATGTTGGGTTCTTCATGCTATAGGTTCCTCACCACTGGCCTCGCCTGTCTTACACTTGCTGAGAACACTTCCAGTTGAGTAAAGTCATCTAGAATTGGGAGCCATTTGTAGCCATTTTTCTAGTATTCTACAAAGCTGAAGGAGCCAGGCTGCATTTATAGGAATCACACAAGTGTGTGCACATAGATGAAATTTGGAAATGTGTGGGTTCTTATGTCCAGTTTGATACATTTCAATTATCCATAAACTGTGGGGCAAATTTGGACACTTTGATGATATTGTCCAAATACTTTCGGAACACACTCCCAACCATCTTTAGCATGTGCCTATGCCAGTCTTGTACTATGGTAGAGTTGAATACTCGTGACACAATAGTGTATTAGTTAGCGCTCTACTTGAAATGCCCAACTGGACTGAGTCAGCGTGGTTCTGAGCATGGAAGCCCACCTGAAGACTGCTGCTAATAGCATAGAAGGAGAACTGGAGGGGCAGATGGTGCGTTGCTGATTCTCCTGGAGAATCTCATCACACTGGTTTTCCTGATATGAACTTGGCTACTCTCACTGTCAGAGGAGTTTGAGTCCTTGCTGCATTATGGATGGCTGCAGTTCTTTTCAGAGGAGCTCTGATCCTATCCTTGAGCATCACTTCCTGGCTGCAGTGCAGATCCCTCATCCTAGGAACACAGATCATGCATCTTACTAGTGCAGACCTTCTAGCTTCCACCACTGACCCTTGAGCCTTCTTAGTGCAGATGCTTCACACAGACTTTCATCAGACTGTGTAGTGGGCTGCAGGCTTCCAGCTGGACTCGTGGGGAAGGGGTGTTGCTGTGGACTCCAGGTCATTGGCTGTGCTTGTCCAGGACATCACCATGGGATCCAGGCCTTGAGCTGGACTCTTGGGTCTCTCGCGGGTAGACAGATCACTTGTACTCTTCTGCACCTGACTTTTTGAGTGAATATTATAATGCAATCCTTTAAATTTTGTGTCCTATATTAAATCTATTACCTTGCAAACTCTGACTACAACACAGAGAAGGCATGAGCTACAAATCCTAAAACATTTACTATCCTGTCTTTTTAAGAAAAAGTTTTCCAGTCTTCAGTATATGCTCCCTCATCTTTTAGAAAGTACATTTTCACAGCTTACATAAGAATATAAGTTCATAAGTAAACATAAATGAGAAAATTATATATATCTATGTTCATGAATAAATTTTTACATATAGTGATAATCATCATAGAATGGCGGTGAGCACTTCCATAGGCAATAATGAGTCTCTAGAAATATTTAACTAAAATAATGGCATATTCAGAGTCTCAGGATAATTCTAATGCCAACTTGAATGCTTGGGAGGAAGCAGGAGAGAAAGTTATACTGGTATAAGGGCTTCAGAATTCAGGCCAAAAAAGGAAAGAAAAGTGAAACCTGGGCAAGGGAAGTTGGGATGAAGAGAGAGGTGGGGACTCGCACCAGCAACTCGGACTTGGCCTCAGCCATCATCCACCTACAGCTGACAAACTCCAGGTTTGGGGAACAGATTGCTCCGCTACAAGAAACCATCAATAACTGTCCCCGTGGCCATCTCATTTTAGCCCAGACCCTATTCCAACCAAGTTATTAATACACACATTATTCTTCTTAAAGAAATAGAAAAATGCATTCCAGATTGCCAGAAAAAGGAATTCCCCGTGATTTATACTGAAATGTTCCTAGAATTTTTTTTTAATCATCCATCTCCACAAAATACTAAAGACGAATATTTCATGAATCCAGAGGTACCGCTGGCCAGCATCTGGAGACGATCTTGAGAATACAAATCTGTTATCATTTTTCACCACAGGACTCAACTGTCAGAACATGTAATAAACATAACCAGCCAGAGGGCTTGAAAGAGGCAGGCAGCAGTTAACCACTGTAGCAGGAGGCAGCAGAAATGAGGGTGTGTTTGCCCTGACTGCCTTTCCCCATATCTGCTCTTCACAGTGCCACTGCTCCTTTTCCTAACAAATGCTTGAACACTAGCTGGTGATGCTCCAGTTACTGATTATCTCAAAGGATGTAGAGATTTGCTTACACTGCCATGTGGAGAAACACCTCCACGCAGTACATGGGACATAATATCCATAGATCATGAACTCAATCAACTCAGATTTTTATTCTGCCTCTTGATATCCATGTGATCAAACACTTTTTAACCAGGGTGAGCAGTATTACTAATCTGTAAAAGGAATTTGTCTACAAATGGGAATGTAAAGAAGCTATTGACATCGCCAAAAGAAAAGAAGTTGCTGGGATTATCGTTACAAAAGCACATCAGATTTCCACTACATGTGTATCGGATGGTTAAATGGAACACACAGAAAATACCTACTAAGCTGAGCACATGCTAGGATTTACCAATCCCACTCCTAGCATGTGCACCCCACATAACTACATGGGTGTGTACCACAGACACAAGCTAGAGTTTTCAAAGCAGCATGATTCATAGTAGCAAAGCACACAACTGGAAACTGCCCAAGAGCACGTGAGGAGTATAATGCAGGTGTCAGCAAAATTTTTCGGTAGAACGCCAGATAATAAATATTTTGGACTTTGCAGGCCAAGAGGCAAATATCAAATCCTGATTGCGTCGCTGCTATTTCTAGTTCCCCAAGCAGCAGTGCGCAGCGAGGAAATGCTGCAGATGGTCTCTGCTAGAGCCACTTCCCTGTGCCGTTGGATTGCGAGAGCAACCGTAGATAATAGGAAAACGAACGTGTGGCCTGTTCCAATAAAATGTTATTTATGGATACTGAAATTTAAATTTCATATAATTTTCATATGCCATGACATAGTATTCTCTTCTGTTTTATCAACCATTTAAAAATGTGCAAGACATTCTTAGCTTGTAGGCTTTACAAGAACAGGAGGTGAGCCAATTTTTCGGAGCTCTATAGTGGAGCAATAAATTATGTATCCACACAACAGAATATTGTATAATAATGAGAATTAAAAACAGTGTACACAGCCATATGGGTAAATCTCATGAACATAATAGCAAAGCACAGAAAAGTAAAAGATTCTGTTTATGTAACTTGTATAACCAGGCCAAATTCATCTGCATTTAGCAGTGGTTGCTGATCTGGGGTAGTGACAAAAAAGGGAAACAAAGGTCCCTTGGGACCTTTGACTCTTCATTTGTTTAATTTATGAAAAATCAATTGAGATGGACACTTCATGATACGTGCACTTTCTGTGTGCGTAGTCTCTTCAAGAGACTCTAACAATGCCATCTGGCTCTGTGCTGCTAGGGAAGGTCTTCTAAACCCGACACCTAAGGAGAAGGTTCCAAGCTGCTCTTCTCCATGGCATCACCTTCCTTCTCCTCACTGGAGACTCTGAAACTCCTCTCTGTCCTTGCTTAGTGCCCCGAAGAGCTGAGCCATAGACAGCAGACCTGTGCTCAGCAGATGAAGACCTGCTTGGACTGTACTTTGTATTCATTGTGCAGCTGTGAAAAAGCACTTTTCTACAAACATTCTCTTGTCAGTTGCAAAGCAGGCACATAAATTGCTTCTTTATGAGTTTAATGTAAAGATTATCTTTGATAATGAAGAATCACTCTGCTAAACTCCATAGGTCTACACAAATCACCACCACCTATGAGTTTCTTTGCCAGGCTACCTACAATGATTAACTTTAATCGCATATATTGCCCTTTTCCCTTGCCTTCTGTTAACTTATTTGGGAAAACAGTGTTGCACAGTGGACGGGAACTCTCAGTTAACATCTTGACTGTCACTTGCACTGGAGCTTCCTCCATTTGCAGTATCTGTTTCATATTATGCCTCTGGGGGCTGTGGTAGCTACATCCAAGAGGTTGCCAGTGATTCCTGCTTTGTCCTGATAGTCACATCTTTGGGGGATGTCCTCCTACCCTGTACCAGGATTGGTAGTGTCTGTCTTGTATGCATTGTAGCAGGAACTTGGAGTTCATCAAAGCAGCTCACTTCTGAAATTAGGTTGTGAAGGACTGTGGCTGTCACCTCAGGTACTCCCTCTATCTCAGATCACTTGCTTTGGGGGAATCTAGCTACTGACTCTAGCCCTAAGGGAAAATTCCATATGGGGAGGAACTGAGGCTGCCAACAGCCATAGGAGCCATCGCGGCAGGGAGGTACAGCCCACAGCCCCAGGTAATCTTGTAAGTGATTGGACTCTGACTGTCATCTTGCCTACATGAAAACGTGGACTAGAAAGCACCAGATTCATGATGCTCAGGAAATGTTTCATGATAAATGACTCTACAACAATGAAAAAGGCCCAAGGTACACTAAGCATGCAATAAAACATTGGCTGCTCTTATCATTTGTGCCCTAGGGACTGGCACTTCTGTATCTGTAAAGTTCTTTATGGATGCTCCTGTAGAATGTACAGAACAGACAGAGTCACTGCGTAGAACATAGCTGTTTCATTCACTTTTTCTGGTCCTCCTAAAGACAAAACATTTACTGGTTTCTATCTGAAAAGCATTAACATCCAGATTTTCTAACTTTGGGATGTACCTTTTTATTATCTTTTCCCATGTGCTCCAGAGCTGTATGGTTAGCTGCTGAGCTAATTGGAACTCCTGGCAGCACAGGCTATGAGGGAGTTGGGGATGAAAAGCTTCCTGAGGGCAAAATCTATGAGAGGAAACAGGAGAAGCAGGAATGGGCTGAGAAACCTCCAGACTGGGATACGAATCTAATACCTGTGAAAGAAAAGGAGGGAAGAAGCAAGCTGGATTGGATTAGCCTACAATATCCATGCAAGTCTGACAAAGCCATGCATTGACCTACAGAGATTCACAGCCAAGAACCAGAGACCCAGCTTAAGCTGCGAAGAAGGGATTCAGTGCTTTTGCCATGTTTGATCATTAATGAGGGCTCTCTGGTAAGTTTCTGGTCTCAGCTAAAAATACGGAGACTGTCAACTCACTATGCCTCTTGTAGCTGAGGAGGATGGAGTGTGGCACCTCCACTGTCCCCATAGTCATTGGGATCATTCACTGTGATAGGACAACTTGACTTGCATGTGAACTGTCTAACAGATTAGTGAAGTTCTGAGTGAGACTGTGGATGATTGGCAGATAGGCCAGCAAATTGGGGGGAAACACCCACCCTGGATATGGGTAGCACCAACCAATTGGCTTGTAGTTTGGATGGAATAGAAAGGGAAAGAATGAAATGCTCCAATTTTGGAGGTGCTCCAGTCTTCACTGTTGTCTTTGTACATCAGTCTGGAATTTCTTCAGCTTTCCAACACAGACCTGTAACTTCACAGTGAGCTTCCAGACCTTTGATACTTTACAGGTGTTGAATCCTTGGTCTCATTAGTTCCATGGCTTCCATCTTCTTAGCTCAGCAAGTGCTGGGCTCTTTATCTCTTCAGTGTGCTGACAGCTACTGTGGACTCTTCTACTTCTCACCCCATAAGGGTGAGAAGGCTCTACCTAATAGAGCCTTTTCTGCAATATCTATTATTTTTCTATTGATTCTGTTCCTCTAGAGAACTATAAGTAATATAGTCATCTTTATCTCCTTGCCTAGCATGGCATTATCAAACCCCATCTGTGTCAAATATCTGTGCATCTAGACCAGGAATAGAGACCTGACAGGCCCTGGACTATCTTGTGAATGCAGAAATAAAAGCAATGAAACACCCATTAGGAGAAAAAATTGAAATGAGAATCATTCCAGTGACACAAGGGGATTTAGTAGTAATCATCTGTTTTCACTAAGCATATTCCATATGCTTAGGAGAGGTGCTTGCTTTAGAGGGATAAGGCCAAAAAAGATGTGAGTGTCCAGCTAAATGTTCCCCTCACAGAGTGGGAATCCCTTTAAAACATCCTGCACAGATTCACTGTTCTCTCCAGGCATGACAAACTATCACTTTGCTCATCTCCTTGGTTGTTGGGCTGTTCTAGTTGATAGAATCTTTCAAAGTTGAATTTAAAAAGTACCACCTTATGTTGTTATTTTCTGACATTACTTTAGTAAGATATTTGCCTTCTCACTTACTAATCTTTTGAATGGTAGGCAATTATTGTCATTGTTCCAGAATATCTTTGTTGAGGGGTGGGTAAACAACAAGTCTGATTGTTATTAATCAGTAGGGTTTCTTTCTGACCGAAAACTTGCTAAAGCCATGAGGTCTTCACGGAACAGCTCTCAAATAAAAGGGAACTCCATACAAATGAAAAGACAATGCCCTCACTGTGAAATGTTTGTTGGACATTTCCTCTGCAGCATGTTGGGCCTCAGGAGTACTGCGACCATCTGCTGATCCATATTGCCAGTTTATGTTGAAATCAAACAGGCTTGTCCTAATTAAAAGCATATTTTTCCCAGTGAAACGATACAATCTCTCCAGCATTTCTCCATCATTAGCAATTCCTGATGTTGACAAGGGCACGTTAATACAAACTCCAGTTTCTCTGAAGAAAAACAATGGAACAGGCACGGTAGTTCATAGCACATCAAAGAATTTGTTACGCAACTCTTACCTAGCACAATTCAAGTACCCCTAGTAAGATGCCCTCCATAACAGATGTTTTTACATATAGTACTTAACTTTGTTTAATCTTTATAATATTATCCTATAAACTCCTTAATCCAAGTCATGAAATCTAAGCCTTACTGAAATCAAGTGACTTAGGCCAGGTCACCTGGCCAGTAATTGGATAAACTACAGCCTCCTGACTCCAAGTCCAGCATTCTGCCCAGTCTACCAGCTGCAAAGAAATTTCTTAATGAAAATCTTATTCCTTTTTGTATACAGTGTGCACTGTCCTAGCTTGGGTCACCTTAGAAGTAGAGCCTGAACTAAGGATTTAGGTGAAAGTAGTTTGTTTAAGAGGATAAGGGAATTCCAAAATGCTAAAATGAGTCAAAGAAGAGAAGGCAGCTAATAAATCGTACATTATCAAACCCATTACCACTATAGGCAATTGAAGCTACCCCCTGCTGGGGCACTAACCCCTTCTAAAGGAAAAGGAGCTGGAGGATTTCCAAGCAAATTCTGTTATTCATTGGTTGAGGTCTTCTTCCAGCCAATGTTAATTTTCTGGCATGAACAACCTCCCACCCAGGTGGAGGAAAAATGCCTCAACTGCAGCAGGCAGAGATGTAGGCATTCGCACTTGGAATTTGGATTGGCTGTGTGCTGAAATAAAGGGAAAGGAAAGGGGCAAGGGCCCTGGCAGTGCCAGTGTTGCAACCTGAGCCAAATACCATCTAACCAGTCAGCAGATAGAGCTTGGGCACCTGTGTGTGGGATGACACAAGTACGGCCTGACGTAGACACAGACCCATTTTTGAGTAGCTTATTACCTTGAGAATAGAAGCAGAATCAAGGCTTTGTAATAAATAGAACATAATTAAATCATGCTAAGTGTTGGCAGGAGAAGCTGTGAACCTGATTTAACTCTTAGAAACAAGAAACAACTCTTGGTCTTACCTTTTGATCCCTTTTACTTCTGGTTGTCTTTTCCTTCTGAGCCAAGTTCTGTAACCGAATGCCTTTGGTGTCTGTCTCCGCCCACTAGCGGATGACTTCTGAGAATGAAGCTTATTTTCCTTTGCTTTATTGTTTGTCCTATACAACATTTGATATGCAAAAAGAATAGATCTCACCAGTCATCGTGGAGTGAGCTCACCCCAATTCTCCTCTCCCAGTGACTAAATCTAAAACCTTGGGGCAAAGTACAAAAAGAAACTAACAAAGACTTCACAGTTCAACGTGAAAGGCTAACTGAGGCTGCAAAATAGGAGCTGAGTTTCCAGCTTGCCCTCATCTTTTGGTTTTAGTGACCCAGTAAGACAGACCCAGAACTGCAGAGAGGGTGTACACAAAAGAAATCCCTAACTTTATAGCTAGAAAAGTAGGAAATGGGGCCACCATGACTTGGAGAATACAGCAGGAAATTGCTGTGGGTTTCCTTGCTTGATTTGTTCTTTTTTCTTTCTAATCCCTCTCTTTTCCTTCTGTGGGGTGAGCACATTCTGGAAGCTATGTGGCCCTGGTGGCAGTGGTGGTGGTGGTGTGGGCATCTAAGTCCCTAAGAGAAAGCCATGGTTTTCTGATCAACTAAATTGGGAAAAGGCTCAATTACCTAAGGAATATGGGGGAAATCTCTCAAGTTTTGTTTGTTTGTTGTTTGCTTGTTGGTTTGGTCTTTGCCTTCAGTCTTTCAAAACATTTTATATATAGGGTAGGCTCATTTCTGTTGAATTCCTCATCAGCCAAGGGTGTGGAGTAGTAAAATTCTGAAAGGATTTCCAGCTTCTTATTTAGAGGATATAGAAAAGGAATTTCCTACTTTTCACTGGGTACCACAGATGAAGAGAAATATTTGAGGGAGAGTCTCTAAGTATTAATCAGTGCAAGTCCATAACTCACTCCTTAAACGCACAGATTGAACAGACCTAAATAGATTATGGAAACTAAGTTGGCCTTGGGACCACCATCCATACAAAGGGAAATGAACAAGAAGCCAAAAATTGACAGTCTGAGAATGTTAGAGAGTTTTACCATCTAGAAACTCACAATAAGATATTTGAAATGTACAGGATATAATTCAAAACTAGTTTATAGTCCAAGGAAAAGGAAGCTCTGCTGCATCCTCAAGAGAAAATTATGATCAGTAGATTCAATTGTGAGAATAACCCACAGAAGGATCAGATCTAGACTTTAAAGTAGCTCCTTTTGAAGTGTTCTTCAAAGAAAGTGAGTACCTCTGAAATATACAGATAGATGTTCTCAGAGTACTAGAAATGATGGACAACTAAAACTGAAATGTGAGAACAGAATATGTAATCACTGAGGTAGCATTTTGTTGTATGGTCTCAATATCAGAATGGAATTAATAAAGAAGGATGAGTGGATTTATAGATAGACCAATAGAAATCATTTAGTCCCAACTACAGAGAGAAGACATTTTAAGCGAACAGATTCACATGGTAGGACACAAAAAGTATGTGTAAGTTAGTTCTGAAGCAAAGTAATAAAGTAATCACCTAAGAATGCCTTACAAACGAAAGCAGCAGAACACTCCTGTACTCCTGTAGCTCTGTGTTCTTCTGCCCCATCATGATGTCTACTGCTCAGGGATTACCTCTCTCCTGAGTTCTGCATTCATCATTTTTTGTACATGGTTTTCACTCATTTTCTCCAAAAAATATGTTTCAAACTACTTTCATTATAAAACTGAATGTAACAATTTGAAACTTGCCTTGCAATATGTCTGAGGTTCATCTATTGAATAATCTATAATTATACTAAATTGCTTTTTATTGTCCTCTAATGCCCATGTAACTATACTGCAATTTAAGCATCAGTTTTCTATAGACGTATATAGTGTTACAGTCTGTGTCCAGATGTCTCCCCGGAACCTCATGTAGCCAGAGGTGGGGTTTTCCAGAGGTGGCTGGATCTAAAGTGTGCGATGCTGGGTTCACAGGTGTGTAGTTATTGACTTACTCCTTTGACTGGTTGGGCACAGCTCTGGGTAGGATTAAGGGGGTGCACCCCGCTGGGTGTGAGTGCAACCCACAGGAAAGGTATGTAGGCTGTGTGAAATAAAACGTAAAGAAGTGAAAGAGGGCTGTTGCTTCTTTGCCTTCTGCCTGCCATGAACAGTGTCTCCTCTATGTCCCTCTGCCATAGCGCCCTGACATGGAGCCAGCCCACTAAGATCCCAAACCTCTACACACTGTGAACCAATTAAACCTTCCTTCATTTAACTTTGGATGTATGTTCATGAGGGAACTTGGACTGGAGTTTTCTTTGATGGTTGGGTTCCTCTCTGGTTTAGGTATCAGAATAACACTTGCTTCCAGGAATAATTTTGCAGTATTGCTTCCCTTCCAATTTCATTAAGGACTTTCAGCACTAGGAGCATTAGGTCATCTCTAAATTCCTTGTAGAATTCAACAGTGAATCCATTTGGGCCTTTGCTTTTCTTTGTTGGTAAGTTCTAAATTACCAAGTTCATTGACTGATACAGGGTTATTTACAATATTTACATCTTCAGTTTTAGTAATTCTTATATGTTCAAGAATTTGTCTGTTTCACATTTATTTTCAGCTCATTAGAGTACAGGTTCTTGAAGTAGTATTGATGACCTTATAGATTTCCACAGCATCCATTGTGATTTCACACTTTTCATTCCTTCCTTAATGACTGAATTTGAGTCTCTTTTTCTCCTTCTGATATAGTTGGCCAGAGTTATATCAATTTTATTTAATCTTTCAAAGAACTCTTTCATTCATTGATTCTTCGTATTATTAGCCTTAATTGTATTAATTTCTGCTCTGATCTTTATGATTTCCTTTGTCATACAAGCTTTGGATTTGATTTATTCTTTTTTTTTCTAAGAGTGTTATGTTCAAAGTTATTTATTTGAGCTCCGTCCATTTTCCTGATGTGAGAGTTTACCACAATAAACTTTCCTCCTATGATTGATTTTGTTGGCTCCTGTAAGTTCTACTATGTTGAACTGGCATTGTAATTTAATTGTAGATAGTGTTTCATTTTTTTTCTTTAATATCCTCTGTGACTCGTTGGTTGTTCAAGATGGTATTGTTTAATTTCCATATGTTCGTGTAATTTTTGTAGTTTCTTTTACTATTGATTTTCAGTTTCATTACACTGTGGTCAGAGAGTGTGCATGGGAAAATTTCAATTCCTTTGCATTTACTTAAGCAAATTCTATAGGCTAATACATGTTAAGTATTCTATGGGCTAATACATGTTCTATTTTGGAAAATGTCCTGTGTGTAGTTGAGAAGCATGCATATTCTAATGCTGTGGGGTGGAACACCCTGTCCTGTAGATATCTACTAAGTCCACTTGTTCACAGGTTTGTTTTGTTCTTGATATTTCTTTATTGATTTTTTTTAATCTGGTTGGTTGATACATCTACTTGTGATAGTGGGGTATTAAGGTATCCTATTACAATTGAGTTAGTGTTTATTTGATTGTTCATGTCCACTAATATTGGTTTTATGGAGTTAAATGTCCCAGATTTTGGTGCATATATATTTATGATTGTTGTTTCTTCATGGAATTTTCCCTTAACAGTTATATAGTTGTCCCTCTTTATCTCTTTTGATCAATTCTGGTTGAAGTCCATTTACCTATTAATAGATTAGCTACTTCTGCTTTTTTGTGGGGTCCTGTCACATAGAGTATTGTTTCCATTCTTTGACTTTCACTCTATGAGTTTCTTTTGCAAAAAAACATGTTTCATGAATGTAGCATATTGTTGGATCTTGCTTCTTAACACATTCTGCCAATCTTTTTCTTTTGACTGGTGAGTTGAGTCCATTTATATTAATGGTTACAACTGATATATATTGGCTTATTTTTTCCATATTTGTTTTCTGTTGTGGATTCCCTATTTTTTGCTATTAATTTAATTGAGAAATAGCAATGAGACAGTTTCAAAACCAATTAGTAGGACAGGTTTTGATTCCTTATTTTTAATTGCTTGCCATTCTTGGTGGCTTCTTTGTGTTGGTATTCTTGTGGTTGTGGTGTCTTCTCTTTCAAATATATGCTTCAGAAAATTCTGAAGAGCTTGTTTGGTGTTCATGAATTTCATCAGGTGTTCTTTGCTATGAAAATATTTTATTTCTCCATAAAATTTGCATGACAATTTTCTGGGGTACATCCAGGTTAGACTCCAATGAATTCCAATCCAGGTTGGAGTTCATTTTCTTTTAAGATTTGAAATATCTCACTCCAAGCTCTTCTTAACTTGAGGGTTTGTTTTGAGAAGTGTGTCATAATTTTGATTTGTTTATTTTTTCTAAATGTTCTTATGCTGAATTTCTGGAATCTTGATTATTATATGTCTTGGTATGTTTTTATTTTGATCATGGCTGTTTGGAGTTTATTTTGTTAATGGCATTTGCACTGTATTCAGCTTTGTCATTGACCCCAATCAATATTATGCTACTCTTCTTAGCCTTATCTGTATCTGTTGGATTGACATTGCATGGTCTTTTACTATTTTTATGATATCTTTTTTTCCATGATCATTAGTTACAATTCTGATTTTAAGACCTGATATTTGGATTGGGGAGATAGCTCAGCAATCTAAGCACCTGCTTTGCAAGTGCAAGGACCCAAGTTTGATCCCCAGTACTGCATGCTATGCCAGCCCTGGAACCCCAGGCATGCCGTGCTGTCCCTGAAACCAGGTATGGCAAAGCATGCCTGTAATCTCAGGCTCAGACAGGAGGATCATTGTGAATCTAAACAGCATACTGAGACCATGTATCAAATACATATATAAATGAAAAAATTTAATGTATTTTTTCTATTTGAGCACATAGCATTCTTTTTTTAAAAAACTTTTTATCATTTTAATGAGAAAAAAACATAAAGTAGCAATGAAACAGTTTTGAAACAGATAAGTAGGACAGTTACAATAAGTAATAATGTTTCATATTGTCTTCATAGTAATTATTCAAAGGACAAGATACAGATATATCTTATCTAAACAATATTAGTACAGACCTTTCTTCTCATTGAACTAAGAGAAAGCAGCTGTATATCTATCCTTACTATTTTGTGTATATATATATTTTTTTCACTACAAAATGGTCTTTTATTTATAGCCCCTTTTATTGTTTTGTCAAAAATGGGTGTTCCATTGCTGTTAGAGAAGCTGTACTTGGAGAAGTCTTTAAAGGATATTTTCTTTTCTTTCTTTTTTTTTTTTTATATTTTAGGGAAGGGTCTAGAGGACGTTCAGGGTCTCACTACTAGATCAGATTAGTAGTGATCTGCCTGTTGAAAAGCAATTCTACATTTTTTACACCGATATTGAGAATTCAGACCGTATTCAACATTGTAGTGGTAAAATCTTGCTACATTTTGTTTTTCTAGTTTACTTCTATTACCTTTTTATTTATATACATTTACTTTAAAGAGAGTATAGCCATAATTGACATGACATTAGATGAAATCTTTAGAAGACCAAAATGACAGGTATTTCAAGCATGGTTTTAGTATTATACATTGCCGTCCACAATGGAGTTGCTTAGTTCACAGATATCAACAAAGAGAGTTAACCAGAGTGAAAATTCTACCCATTAACTGCTATGTTCAAAAACCTGATGGAAATTCTCAGGATCATTGCCTGAACGATCTTGTGTGTATAAATGTACGGCTTTGCCCCTACCATATTTCCTAACTTTCTTCCTTTCTATTTCTACATTGTTTATTCCTTACATTCTCTCTTTCCATTTAACTGTGTTGTACCTTTCAATTTTTATTTCTTCTTCTGAGTTCTTACACTAGGGAGATAATATGATATTGGCACATGTGGGTCTGATTTATTTCACATATGAACATAGCTTCACGTGAATAAATAAATTTTAAAATTAAAAAAAATTTGATATTCTATTCTCTCCTTTATTAATCTGTTACATATACTTTCAATGGAGGTTTCAAAATGTTTACTAGCTTGAAAGCATGAATTCAAGAGTTAGTTCAGGGGCTGAGAAGATGGATTAGTGGAATAAGTGCTTCCCTGGCAAGCACAAGGGCCTAAGTTCAATCCCCTGTTCCATAAAAAGGAAAAAAAAAAAAAGAAATAATTTTTATCAGGATGGGGAGATAACTCAGAAGGCTAACCATATGCATGGCAATTTTAAGAACCTGAGTTTTAAGGTCCTGGTACCAAACTAATAATAGTAGTAGTAACAATAATAATAATAATAATAATAATTAATAATAATAATAATAATAATTTTTGTTTACTACAGTAAAGATATCCTCCTATGTAATCTGCTATTAATTTAATTTTTCTCTTCTTATATATACCTTTAGTTCATTTGGAACTGATTTTTGTTAATGACATATATGAAGAATCAAATTTAATTTGGGGGCATTAAAATATACTGGCATTATTTCATGTATAAATCCTCATTTGTCAAGTGACCTATGATAACATGATTCTTTGCCAGGTAACAATTTTTCATAGAAGTGGAAATCTTTTTCTTAAATCTCTATTCTAATCCTACAGCCGATTTTTGTATGCCTCCACCACTACCAAGGTGTGTGAAAATGAGCTGCGATGTGCTGTAGAGTATCATCACATGCGGGTAACACCTTGGCTGTCAATCAACACCTTTGCTCTTCAATCAGTGTCGTAAGCTCAGGCTGTTCTCAGAACAACATCATAATAGAATTTTAAAATGGAATTGTATTAGGTCTATAAGCCAATTTGGAGATAATATATTTACAACAGTCACTCTATGAATATGGCAAATTTCTCCACTAAAGTTCTCACTTTATGTCACATTTTGTAATTATTTGACCTTGTCCTATTATTTCTGTAGTTCTTTATATATTCTGGAGGTTTATAGGGATTAAATTAATTCTATATATCTAGATACTATTAGCAACCATATTTAAAAAGTCTTAGTATTTCTCATAAGTGGTATATAGATTTTATAGTTTTTATAAATAGTTATAAAATTTTCAAATATGGCATCTTTCTATGAGCCTAAATATTTTTTGTGATTTTCCCTTGTCTTATATTTCTAAGGAATTGTATTCTAGGATTTTAGAGAACTTTTGATTATCTAGTGCCCAAGAGAAAAAGAAAGAGCAAGAAAAACTGTAGAAACTGCCCTGATTTTTCATCTGAAAGAATGAGATCACTTCTACTTAAATTCAAAAGGAATGAGATGCAAAATTATGTTTTGATTATTCTTCAGATTTCACTCATTAAACATATTAATTGTCCTCATATTGTCTGTAATCAAAGGTGACTGGATACCATCTTCATACTGTTCAGAGTTTGAAAGCAAGGCATGGAACATATTTCCAGAGTTTTTGCTCTTTAACACATTGTAGCTCCAATTTGAACCCAGGTCCATTTGGACTGTCCAGTATACCAGGCTCACTAAGAACTTGAGGTAAAGTAAAAGAACAAGAAAATAATGTCTGATTTTCTGTCTTAAAAATAGAGCACCCTAGGACTTTATCTATAGAGCTGAGAATTCTATCAAAGGTTTGTGGAGGGACTGAAGTTAATACATTTGATTCTTGCAATGATTTCCTTTTAAGCTTAGTTTTCTGCTTGCTGGAACAAAATACCCAACACTTACAAGTTAAAGGAGAAAAGGTTTACTTCAGCTCATATTTTTAGAGTTTTCCATCCACTGTTGACTGGCTCTAACACTGAGGGGCCTCACAGAGGAGAAATGGTCCACAGCAGTGTAGCCAGGAGGCAGTGAGTTTTGCTTCTTTCTATTCCTTTATGCTCTACCAGGTTAAAATCCTATTGACGGATGCCACTCACACCCAGAATGGGGCTGTCACTTATCCACATTCAAAACAGTGCTAAACCAGTTTATTTATCACACACTCTCAATCCACCTTAACATGCTGTAGATCCTGCTACCTCTGAAAAGCCCCAGCTCTGAGCACAGGAGACTTTGGGAGCACACTTAGACACAAGCCATAAAGCAGTTTGTATCACTTCTCCATTTGTAAATGATTATCCTTGTTAGTCAGAGAGAAAAATGATTGCATTAGAAATACATAAGCAGTGTAAGAGAACAGCACAGTTTCCCCTTTCTGTATGTTGGACCCCACCCCATCAGCAGCTCATCATCCATGTCTTCTGAGCCATGCAAGAGCACTGCCAACTCTCAGCCCTTAGCTGTAGCTGCCGCCCCAGTCCAAAGCCACAGGTATGGAATTTACCATCTTGCTAAATTCAAAGAAATAAAAAAATCTGTTTAGCAGGACTTGACATATCTTTTGTCTGTGGAATGGGATGGCAGGAGGCCCAATGAACAGTTGCATTAAGAAAAACATCTTTTGACAGGTGTAGACAAAGGAAGGGGTGTAGAAAGAAAAAATCATGATGTGTGTGTATAGACAGTACAGTTGGGATAGATAACGCTGTGCTTCTACATAATCCTATGAGAGGCAAGATTTGCACTAATGGTGGTTGGACAGGATATTATGTCGGCTTCTAGTACTATGGTCATCCACTAGGAAAATAATTATTGAATTTTTGATATAATTCAGGTATAAAAAATAAG
>PVKA01032090.1:0-17634 GCA_004027165.1 Ctenomys sociabilis
AAAAAAAAAAAAAAAAAAAAAAAAAAAAAAAAAAAAAAAAAGGAAAAAGAAAAAGAAGTTAGGATAGTTCTCTTCTACTTTTAATTTGATTTAGGTTTTTTTTTTTTGGTGGGGGGGAAGGGGATATTGAGACTAGGTCTTACTATTTAGTTCAGGTTGGCTGTGCCAGAGAGTGCATTCTTAACCTTTTTTATTTTTTAAATGAGATAGAGTCTTGCTAGAAAGTGTATACTAGCCATGTAGCTGTGATCCTCCTTCAGTTTCCACAGAAGCTTGTATGACGGGGCATGCCTTTTTGTGTGCACCTTCAATCTGAAGATGCTTGAATGTTTTGGTGTTTATTACTTTATTAAGTTTGGAAGTTGTTGAACTTCAATCTGCAGATTCATTAATTCATTCATTAACTCATTCAATGCTTAATTTTACTTTAGTTATTACTCCTCCCTCCCTCCCTTCCTTCCTTCCTCCCTCCCTGCCTCTCTCCCTCCCTCCCTCCCTTCCTCCCTCCCTTCCTTCCTCCCTTCCTCCCTCCCTTCTTTTTGTCTTGCTGGGGATTGAAACCAGGGCCTTGTGCATGTACAGCAAGAACTCCTATCCCTAGCCCGTCATTATTTCTTCAGATGCACTTCAGACCCATACTCCCTCTCTTCTCCTAGAACCATTGTGATATGGAGTGTCAGAGCTTTTGTTAGAATTCCACAGGTTTCTCAGGTCCTTCCTCCTTTCTTCCCTCCCTTGCCTTTTCTTCCTTTCCTTCCCTGCCCCTTTTGCTTGTCACCAATTCCCTTTTCTGGCTCTCTTGCCTTCCTCTTCTTCAAAGTGACTGTTACAGCTTGCTAAATGTCCCCCAAGGCCCCATGTGTTAAAGCCTTGGTCCCCAGCCTGGGAAGAGGTGGAACCTTTAGGAGGTGGGGCTGGTGGGAGGAAGTTTGGGTCCTCCCTGACCCCTTTCTGTCTCTCCTGGCTCCCTGGATGGCATCAGGGACACAGGCTTCCCCATTACATGTTCCTGTTACCATCTGCTGCGTCACCACAGGCCCAAAGCAGCAGGGCCAAGCGTGGAGACCTCCAGAGCAGAGAGCCAGAATAAACCTTTCCCTTTGTCCACTGAGTGATTCAGATATTTTGTCACAGAGAGCTAACACAGGACCCTGTGACTGCCTTGGACCAACCTATATCAGATAGAAAAATCTCAAATGTCCTTAATCCTATCACAACGCAAAATACCTTCTGTTGTGCTCCAGAGATTATGATGTGGATGTCTTGAAGTGCCACGATTTGGTTAGCCACAGTGCTTGTGGCCAAATGTCCAGCCTGAGAGATCTTAGCTGGCAGCACCTGCCTGGAGGACAATGGTACTCAGAGACAAGGGGTTGGAGGGAAAAGGTACTAAAAGTGGAAAAATAGTCATAGACAAAAACATCCATATCTCAGTGGTTATAATACATGAGTGTGTGTGTGTGTGTGTGTGTGTGTGTGTGTGTGTGTGTGTGTGAAGAGGGTGGAGGAGGAAGTAAGATGAGGTCAACAGTGACAGCAGTTTGGAAAGAATGTGAAGAACAGTGAGACAGACAGGTGGGGTGGGGTGGAGCTGTAGCAAGGCAGGTCGAGAGTGGAGCCCATACATTTCACAGAGAAGAGCTTTATGAGTTGCCAAGAATGTGTGCAGGAAGTGAAAAAGAGAGGGAGGGGGTGTGGCCCAGAGGGTGGGGACTGCGGGAGAGGGGGTTGGGGGAGAGAAACTAGGTTTATTATGGGAAGTGGCTATGGCTTCACACTTGGCAGTGAGTGTAAGTGCAGGGTTTGATAGCCACCTGGGAACAATTATGAATGTAGAGTTCCTAGGAAGCCTTTTGCCCCCAATTTAAAACCTTCTGTATGCACAAAAGAGTTATTCATCAATTCATTCATTAATTACGAGCTGCTGCTGTGCTGTGCGGGCAGTAGCCTCACACTGGGGGCACCAGCAGAAAGCGCACAGGTGGAATGGGAAGGCAAAGTCGAAAGGGAGCGAGTGAGCCAGTGGGTGCTGCAGGCAGCGTGGCTCCCCGCAGCAGCGTCCACCTAGGAGTCCAGGATCCCTTCACCTACGGGGGGAGGCCCGCCCAGTGCCACCCTCCCACGTACCTGCCCTGGGGAAGCTGAGCAACACTGTGCTCCCCTCTCCTCCTGGGAGCCCTTTTTGCTTTTCTCCCTTCCTCCTCTTCCTTCCGCTATTTCTTATGGGAAGACCAAGGTTAGAAGAAGTGGGAACTGCAGCTTCTTTGCCTTGCTCCCATCTTTTCTTTCCATCCTTTGGACTCAATTTAAAAGTAATGTCAGAGCCTGATGTGCAGGACTGTAATCCTAGCATTTGGGAGGCCGAGGCAGGAGGCTTGTCAAGAGTTCAAGGCTCGCCTGAACTACATAGCAAGTAGTACAGGCCTGGACTAATGCAGGGATAGAGGACTCTCATGGCTAAGGGAAGCGCCCCAGCAAGGGGGCACCTGGGAGCCACTGGCCACAGCACACGCAGCGGAGGGGCTGGGGATGCCAGAAGGTCTGGGTGAGGACCAGGACCATTCACCAAAGCAAGCAGGGGAAGCAGCCGGTCATCACATCCCCTGCTACACATCTCACCTCATGGGTAGCTCTCAACCCTGATGTGAATTTGTGCAAAACTTTTTTTTTTTTTTTTTTGAGGGAAAGCAGAAAGCAGCTTTTATTGTAAAAGAAAAGCAGAAGCAAATAGCCCCAGATTAAACCTGGGAGGTGGCCCAAATAGGTTACCAAAGGGACTTCCACTTCTGGGCTTTTCTGCTCCAATAATGACCTCTCTGCTACAATTATCAGCATAAACACAACAAAGCCATTCTTTTAAAAAATTATTATTTATTTATTTTTTTAATGAATACATTGTACATTGTTATCTTAATGGTCATCCATAATACGAGAAGCAGACAGGATATCCTGTCCAAACACAATGTGTACAAATCTTCTCATTGAATTAAGTGAAAGTAGCTACCCTAACTATTCTGTATATACAAATACAAATGGTCCTTCCTTTGTAGCCTCTTTTTTTTATAGAACTTTGGAAAGCAATTGGGCCATGTGTTACAGAGTGAAAGACACCGATTGTCTATGAGCCAGAAATTCTACTTCATATACACTCTGGAGGAACTGACGCCTGTGAGGAGACAAGTACCCAAATGGTTACTGCACCACAGTTTGAAATAGCAAGAAGCGGAAGGAAATGGATGTCCATCTGATAGGAAGTTACATACATTCACATACTGATAGACAGCAGGTAAAATAAACACCCTAGGTATCATTGGACATAACCCTAAAAGCATAGGGTTGAGTGAAAAGAGCATGCTACAGAATATGTGTAATGTTGCCACCTATATAGTTTAAAAATGCATATAAAACAATGATATAGTATAACTTATAATAAGTTTATAGCATATAAAATTACCTACTATAATTTTATAGCATAAATTTATGCATTTTATAGCATAAACTTATGTATTTAGATGTTATATACTGATGCATGTACATATGTGATATGCACACGTGTATTTGTAAACTAGACACATGTGGTGAAGTGTGAGAAAATGTTAATTCCAATGTGAGTCAATATGAAGTGGTGAGACTGAAACTGGATTGCTTCTATTTATATCCAGTTCTAGCTCTCATTAGTTGTGTAATCTTGGAAAGAAATATTACTTAGCCTTTGCAGACCTCAGTTTTCTTATATGTAAGATGGGAAGTGACCATCGCATTAGCCAGCTGTGTAACAACAACAACAACACCCCTAGGCTAGCGCGTGTCAACCATAAACCCTTGTATTTCACTCCCGAGGGCTTACTGTGCTGCTGCTGGGCGAGGCTCTGGGCTGCCGGTTGGGTTCAGTCTGCCCACGTGTCGCCACCAGCACATTTCCAGGGTGTGCTCTTCTCATGGTGGAGGTCTCACGTGTAAGAGTGGCAAGCAAAGCACAAGTCGCCCCTGGAAGGGCTCAGAACTCGCAGTCTGCTTCCACCCACATTCCATTGACCAAAGCAGGTCACAGGCTGGAAGCAGAAGGGTGGGGGATGGTGCCCTGCCCCCCCAGGGAGCCCGGGCCAGTGCAGCGGAGCAAAACGGTGAGCAAGCTTGCTGCTGCTGCGAGGGCCAGTGGGCTAGACAGTGCCTGGTACGGTGCTGTATTCTTATTCAGGAAAATAATGGACTCAGGGAGAAAGGGGATTTAGCTTATCTGTTGACACCCCTCCCCCATAAACAGAAAGAAAAAGAGAGAAAAGATAGAATTTGCTTTCAGGAGATGGTAGGAGCTGGCTTGTTCCACAGGGAAGGTAGAATATTGGGGAGCAATAAGCCTGAAGGTTTTGAAGCAGATAAAATTATTGTGGGGTTAGAGTGCTTGTACCAGGCCCTGGACTCCATTCCCAATGCTCTGGTATGGTGCAGGGAGAGAGACTGCAGAGAAGAGCCCAGCAGACTACATCTCAAGAAGCATCAGCAATGGGAAGAAGAAGAAGAAGATGAGAAGAAGATCATGTAGATGTAGTATCCTCCATTCTGTGTCCCCTGCCCCATGCCAGACAAAAGAGAAATCTGTCTAAGGGGCGCAGCGGGGCAGGAAGAGATCAAGGAGAATCAGAGAAAACAGGGAGCCTCTGCCCAAAGCCAGAGGAGATAGCTAAAGGAGAGTGGGCAGCTGCTTGGAGCCTTGGCCAGCAGCAGGGGACTGTCCCACTGTCCCACTCTGCCCTTAGGTTTTTACCTTGGGCTCAGCCTCTGAGCAGCAGGGCTGACCACCCAGTCCCTCACTGTCTCCACTCCACTCACCCTCCTTGCCCTCCCATTTCTGCTGCCCCTGCCTCCCCTCTTGGCCCCTACTAGAAAAGCACAGAGGTCAAGACAGAAGCAAGACCAGGTGGAGAAGTCTCCCTGGGTCTGGAGAGCACACAAGGCACTTCCCTGCTGTGGCCTTAGCCAGAAAATCTCCACTGAGCCTCTTGGAGGGCAGGCAGCCAAAGGCTGAGAAGATAGACTCGTTTCTTTGTAAATGATGTGGTTATTAGGCCGGGAGTTTCACATGTGGCTTTCTGCATAATCAGATTATCGAGTTGTTGGCCCATTAGAGACCTTGTAAAGGCTCAGCTGCGATGATGACTCACAGCCTGAAGCCAGAGGTGAGCCAGCAGAAGGAGCCCCGGGAGCCCAACAGCGGCTGCCTCTGCAGGTAGTGACAGGTGGGAACAGGCTTTGGGGCAAGCATCACAAAAGCCTTGGGCTCTGGAATCAGGCTGTGTTTAAAGCACTCACTATTTGGGCAAGTTACTTATCTTCTCCGAGCCTTCCAGTTTATGGCAGTAGTTTAGGAAGATTTGCCTGGAGAAGAGCCCTGAGGCAGTACAAGGGTGTGACTACCAGTTTCCTCAGATCTAACCAGCACACCTGAGGCTGGAGGTTAGCTGTGAGTTGGAGGCCAGCCTAAGCTATATAGCCAGACTTTGTCTCAAAAGAAAAAAAAAAAAAAAAAGTGTTGACCTGGTAAACTGCTGGCCCTAGCTGCTGAACTGTATTCATTTCCTAGGGCACCACACACAGGGTGCTAATAAACATTGGGAAAGTGTCCTCTTACAGTTCTGGAAGCTGAAGACCTAGATCGGAGTATGGAGCAGCACACTTCCTCCAGGGCTTTAAGGAAAAATCCACTCATGCCCTTTTCTGGGTCTCCATGGTCACTGGCAATCCATGGGGTTGGCTTGCAATTGTGTCGTGCAGGGCTGGCCTCTGACACCATGTGGTATGTCCCTCTATGCCTTGTCTTCATGTGTCCCTTTTCTATGTCCAGATCCCTCTTTTCCAGTGTTATTGGATAGAGGCCTATACTGCTGGTTTCCTTTTAGTCACAGTGACAGAGACCCCATTTCCAAAGAAAAGTGTGTTCATAGGTACTGGGGATAGAGGCCTTGTCCTTTTAGGGGATACCTTTCAACAGCAGACACTCACTTTACAAACAACAAAACAAAAAGTGCCTCCTTTACCTATGGCTCAGCAACTCCAGTTTAGAACTATAAAGAAAAGAAAAAAACAAAACAAAACAAAAAATTGCTTAGCCTTCCCAAAAGGTATGGGCTAGACTTTCTTTTGAATAGTCCCAAGCTGAATGCAACTTAAGGCCTATGGACTGTAGAATCCACAAGCTGCAGTGCATTTGCATGTGGAATATGACTCAGTGCCCACCAGGCAAACCATGGATGCAAACAGCAACATGAATGGAAAAGCTTGCACTGTGTAAGTCTATTTATATGAACTTCAAGGAGAGGCAAAATTTGAGTTGATTGAGGCTGGGCGTGCTCCCCTTAGGCAAGCTTAGGCAGGTGCAGAGGACCATGGCTGGATCCCGGGCACCACGTACTGCACCAGCCCCACCTTTATGGCAGGCTAAGCCAGCAAAAAACAAACAAACAAACAAAACCCAAGCTGATAGAAGTTAGTTAAATTTGGGAGGTGTGGAGTGGAAGAGGAGTGAAAAATCTTGGGGCTGGAGCTTCGCTCTGTAGCTAATGAAGACATAGGATAATTTTTTCTTTTTCATGTCTGGGGATTGAACCCAGGGCCTTGTGAGAGTTAGGCAAGTGCTGTACCACTGAGCTGCACCCCAGCCTTTTTTTACTTTAAGGCAGGATCTCTTGGAGCTGTCCAGGGTGGCCTCAAACTTGAAATCCTCCTGCTTTAGCTTTCAAGTAGTAGGCTGCACTCCTAACCCAGCTGCATGTGCATAATTTTACAGAACTATAAATTCACTGAGCTGTATGCTTAAGTTCTGAGAATTATAGCTTAATTTTATTATCATTATTATTTGCATTTAGTACAGGGTCTACAGGATCTCACTACATAGATAGGACTCAGTGCTCCTCCTGTTTTTAGCCTCCCAAGTGCTGGGATTATAGGTGCAAGCCACCATCCCAGTCTCAATTGCTGTCTCAGCGTGCTGTGGGGGACAGGGCTGGCATGGCATGCCTGGGATCAAACCCTGCTTGCTGCACTCTGCCTAAGCAGGTGCTTTGTCCACTGAGCTATCTGGCCAGCCCTTATGCCTTTAAAAAATTAGAAAAATTTAAAAGAAATTCAGTTCCTCTGCATGTCCAGAGCTCGACTCCCACTTGCACAGTCACAGGAGCCCAGTGCGTGAACAGGAAGGCTGACTGCTGAGCTCTAGTGAGGACCGACCCAGAGCCTTGGCACCTCACGGTCCACACTGTCCAAGGAGGACCTTTGGCCCACCTTTTGAGGTGCTGTTGGGTGGGACAGTACATAACCAGGGAGGTTCTACCCTCACTCCAGTGCAACATCCTTGTGGAAATGGCTGAACACCTTGTGCTCCAGTTTCCCCATCTGGAAAATGGGTAAATTCTCCTACCAGGGGTTGTAAGAAACACTTGGCAAAGTGCTGTATTTAAAGTGTAATGCATGTTAGCTGGCTACTCAGTTGAACTTTCCATTGCGTTTGTGGAGAGAGCATGTGGTGACCTACTCAAGTTTTTTTCTTTTCATCTTTTTGGGAGCTGAGCCTTCTGCTGGTAGCTGGGAGGGATGAGAAATGCTGAGAACTTCCTTCTTATTTCAGGGCATGTGGATAATAACTTTCTCTTTGAAGGGATTTGACACCTCACAGTGGCTCACAGCCTGAGTATATTGGTCACCTCCAGCTGCTGCCTGGAGCCCCTCTGGATATGTCCTGCTGTGTGACCACCACTGGCCCCTAGCTAAGATTCCAACCTTCTGTGGGGCCCGAGGCGGGCACAATACTGTAATGTGTTTGTAAATCCCGGTGGTAGATGGAAAGTTGGGAGTCCTTGCGGCAGGAAGCAAGAAGAGTGCTTTGTAGAGCTCAGGTCATGGAGGGGGTCACATTTGGTGTCCTCATACTGCCTTCTGTCCCCTGGGTGGTCCTGAGTCCTCAGCATCTGGGTGAGGTACCAGAAGTGGGGAGGAGAGGTGAATTCTTGCTCCCCCCCTTGGATCTCCCTCCCTCACCCCAGGGACTCACACCCTGACCCCAGGTCCCTGCCACTGTAGGCTGTCATGGGGAAGGGTGTGGAGAAAGGGGAGGCAGGGTGGTAGAAGCCGGCAGGAGAGGCCTGGGGAGAGAAGTGACATTCTGAAGAGGCTGCCTGGGCAGCTGAGACCCTGGATGCCAAGCAGGCTGGGGAAGGGGTGTCTGTCCTGAGTCCCAAGAATTCCCACACATGCTTTAGGGGATGCATAAGAGCATGCATTTGGTCTGCTGTCTTTGGGCCCTGGGTCACCCATCTCCTGATCTCCCTTCTCTCTATGTTAGAGTACTACTCCATTGCATAAACAGACATCTTTTTAAATCCATTCCTCATTTGATGGGCATCTAGGTTGTTTCTGAGATTTAGTTGTTACAAATTGGGTGGCTATAAACACGGCTACACACATATTTCTGTGGTATAATGTTTTAAATTTTTCTAGGGAGATACCCACAAGGGTCATATCTGGATTGAGTTTTTTGAAGAATCTCCATACTGATTTCCACAGTGGTTGCAGCAGTCCATGCTCTAACCAACAGTGGAGAGGTGTTGCCTTGCCCAGCAGCCCCTCCAGGACTTGTTACTGGTTGACTTTTGGTGACAGCCATTCTTTCTGGGGTAAAAGGGGATCTCTGCTGTTGTAATTTGCATCTCTCAAATGACCAGTGATGTTGAACATTTTTTCATCTGTATTTTCTCAGATGCCCATTTTTTTTTTTTTTTTTTTTTTTTTTGGTCTTTTTGAGACAGGGTCTCACTATGTAGTTCAGGCTGGCCTTAAGCTCACTTTGTAGCTCAGGCTGGTCTCAAACTCACAACAATCCTCCTGCCTCAGCCTCCTGAGTGCTGGGATTACAGGCCTGCGCCACCACGCCCGGCTAGATGCCCATTTTTGAATTGGGTCCAAATTTGGGGAGTCTGATATTTTTCAATTCTTTACATGTTCTAGATGTAAGTCCTTTGTCTGAGGGACAACCAGCTGAACTTTTTTCCAACTCTGTGGGTTGTCTTTTTACTCTCTTTGTGCTTTCTCTTGTTGCACAAAAGGGCTTCTAATAAGATGAAAGCCCAGTTGTCAGTTCTTTGAGTACTTCCTGTGTGATCTGGGTTTTGTTCATGAGGTCTCTTCCTAATACCTGTGTCTTCAAGATTTCTACCTATTTTCTTTCCCAGTAGACATAATGTTTCTGTTTCAATATTTAGATCTTTGATCCATTTGGACTTTAATTTAGTGCAGTTGGTAGACAGGAGTCTGCTTTTATTTTTTGGCCTGTGGAAAACCAATTTTTCATACACTCTTTATTAAAGAGGCCATCTTTCTTCCATGAATGTGTTTGGCCCATTTGTTAAAGATATGAGTGGATCTGTAATTGTGTCTGCATCTTCTAATGTGTTCCACTGATCCTCAGGTCTGCTTTGCCAGTTGCCAGTTCCGTGCTGGTTTTATCACAGTGGCTCTGCAGTATAATTTCAAGTCAGGGATTGTGATTCTCCCTGATTTGCCCTTATTGTTCAGAATTGATATTTTAGGTATCTCCTGTTTCCAAATGAATTTTAGGAATGTCTTCTCTACTTCTGTGAGGTATGCTAATGGTATTTTGATCAGTATAGCATTAAATCTGTATCATAACTTTGGGAGTATGGCCATCTTCACTGTTTCTATCCATGGGCAAGGGATTTCTTTCCAAAATTGAAAGGAAAGCAATACTCCCAAAATCATTCCTGGAAACAAGCCTGATACCAAAACCAGAGAAGGACATTAAAAAAAAAAAAAAGAAAAGAAAAGAAAAGAAAAAAGAAAAAGAAAAAGAAAAAGGAAAAGAAAAAAAATTCCAGGCCAATCTTCCTAACAAACATAAACACAAAAGTCCTCAGTAATATACTGACAAACAGAATGCAGCAAATCATCAAGAAGATTATACATGGATTTTATCCCAATCTGATAAACCCATCCATGACAAACCAAAGTCTAGCATCATACTAAATGGTGAAAACAGAAAGCTTCCACTTTAAAATCAGGAACAAAACAAGGATGTCCAGTATTATCACTCTTTAATACAGATCTGGAAACATTCACCAGAACAATTAGACAAGAGAAAGAAATAAAAGGAATAAGGATAGGAAGAGAAATTATCATTATTTGTGAATGACATGAATGACACGCTACATAAAGACTCCCAAAACTCCAACAAAAGACGTATAAATTTAATAACTAAATTCAGTAGTGTACCTGGATACAAAGTCAGTGCTCAAAAATCAATAGCCTTCCTGAGAGAGAAATTAGGAAAACCGTACCATTTACAGTAGCATCCCCACAATGAAATACTTAGGATTCAATCTAACAAAGAAAGTAAAAGGTCTATACCATGAAAACTACAATATTCAGAATTCCTTCTTGCTTGACCCAAGTTTTATTCTAGTCAGGCCTGTAGCTGATTGGTTGTGGCCCCACCACATTACAGACAGCAATCAGGTTTTCCAAAGTCCACTAATTTAAATCTTAATGTCATCCAGAAATATCCTCACAAAGACAACCAGAGTAATGTTTGACTACACATCTGGGTTCTGTGGTCAAAATAAGTTGACATGGAAAATTAATCTCCTCACTGAAATAACTTTAGCAAGCAATGGGAATGGTAAGACCCTTGTTACTGGGCTGGTCCCAGCCTTTAGTGCTATAGTAAGCTGGCCCATGTGAACCATCCCAATACACCTGTATGGTGGAGCCAGGGAGATGGCTTACTAGGATAAGTGCTTCCCTGGCAAGCGCAAGGGTCTGAGTGCAATCCCTGGTTCCATAAAAACAACAACAACAACAAAAAACAACAACAACAACAAAAACCTGTATGGTTACAGAGGAGTCAACTGTCAAATGAATCTTGCCTGGGGGTGAGATTAACGCCCTGGTCAGCATTTGCCTCTGCCAATTTTTGTCAGTGCTGGGGACATAGCTTACAATGGAGACCATCTGGATAGCCTCAGAGATGGTATGACTCATGTCCCAGGAACTCACATCTTCTGTCTTGGTTCCCCATCCTCCAGGGGTGGACGATGACTGCCGGACACAAGTGCCCAGACGCCTGGCCAGTTAGCTCCAGGGTCACTGACTCTGGACTGTTTATACCCCCAGAGCTCCTTGTGGGTCAGGTGAGGCCAGGCAGAGGTGATGTTACATCCCTGCTTGATAGCTTCCCCATGGTGTCCTGCGTTCCTCCCTGCTCCTTCTTGAAGATCATTCCTCGTAAACCAGGTGCCATGAATGAGTCTAGGAAATGGGATCACAGGCCTCTGTTAGTGAGGAACTAGAATCCGACTCTAGCTTCAAGGTGGCCCGCTCAGGCCCTGCATAGCCCATAGCTGGGTGGCAGAGTAGCCCCAGTGAATGTTTCCTTCTGGGAGGGGGTTCTTGGTTGAGGAGAGGGTGCAGTCCTAACCTTCAAGAAGATCTTTGTAGGTCTGGTTCAGCCCTTGTAGCTGCCTCATGTCACCTAATACAGTACTAGCAGTGGGCTTGGAGTTAGTGCTGGGCACCAGGGGAGGGAAGTTAAGGCCATACTTGCGAGTGGACACACTATGTCTATGAGTGTCTCTCCCTGAGGCTTTTTGGAGCAGGGTGTCCAGGACAGCAGGGGCCTCATGTGTGGCAGCAGGAAAGCCCCAAGCTGGGAGAAATATGGGAGAGAGCCTGGGAGAGAGCATAGGCCAACCAGTTGGCAAGCACTTGCCTGGTCAGTGGCCTAGGGCCAAGGCTGTGGTCCATGGCTCACACACAGCCTTGCTGTGGAAGGGTTGAGTCATCGTCCTGGAAGGCCTGGATTTTCCATAGCTTGGAGGTTTGGAAGTGCCCCAGTCATTCCTGCTTCAGTTGAAATTCACCTCTGGCTTTCCCAGGTGGCCTCTAGCCCTTTCTGAGAGACAGATATTTAAGGACAACAAATCAGGGACACCAGGGGCCTGGGGTTAAGGAGAATGTGGCAGAGAGGGTAGAGTTCAGGGTTGGCAGACGAATGGCTGGGGTTGGGGAAAGACCCCACACTGGTCCCAAAGAACCTTTCACTTTTGGTTGGAGAAAATAGCCAAGGATTTAAGGTACTGGTTGCCTAAGTCTTCATTAACAAAAAGAGATGTTTGGCTGTTTTCTCTACTAAAGCCTTTCCTAATGCCTTTTTAAGAAAGGATATAGAGTCAGGCCTTTGGCCTCATATAGAACTAATCAAAAGCATCTCTTCTATCCTTAACAATTCTGCTGCTAGGATATGCATCTTGGAGTCCAGAGCCTCAGTTTTTATAACCATAAAATGGGTGGCTATACTTACCGCACAGATCATTGTCTGGGATGAAGCAAGTTAGATGAAGGAAGAAGTTCAGCAAGAGGCAGAGGGAGTCATGGTATAAAAGGAATGGTAAGGAAAAATTTGTCCTACTTTGCCATGAAGGAACCCTATGGCTTCTAGAAGGATAGCAGTGGACATAAGGACATTGCTCACCTGTTCCAGTGCTCAGCATAGGCAGCACTAATTTCATGTGTTCATCCCAAATCTGGAAGGAGCCTCCAGCTAGCTACTTTCCAATGATAGTACTTGAGATGGAACTTGTGTGTTATCCCTGCCCTCCAGTCAACAGGCCTTCACTGCCAATGTGGATGTATCCCAGGTACTGAATTTATAGGACAAAAATAGCTTGAATGCTTGGGGATGGAGATGATTTCCAGATAGCTTAGGTACAGAGCAGAGGTCAGACAAGGTGATCCAAGCTTGGTAGGGCTACTTTCATCATGAAGAGGGTTCTGAGCTCATCCCTCGGAGCAGGTCCTGAGACAAAGATCTGGGTGCAGGTGAGGTGTTGGTGAAGTCATCCAGGACTTTCAGCAGGAGAATGAAGAAGCAAGTCCAGGGCCAGAAGGCACTGGGGAGCCAGGATACTGAGTTTGTAAGTGTTGTGTTACTGTAACAAGTCACTTACCTGGGATAAATACTTAAAGAGAGGACAGGTTTGTTTGGCTCACAGTTTTGAAGGCTTTAGTCCATTGTCTTTTGGTCCCATTGCAGTGGGCTTGTAGCAAGGCAGTATATCATGGTGGTAGCATGGGGAAGATCATCCTACTCATCTAACCTACTCACCTCTGACTAAAACTTCTCATTATGCCCCACCTTTTCATATATGGATGTGCATGAGACTTTGCAGGGGACAATGGTAGAATGTTATGGCTTATGTCTAGATGTCCTCCCAAAGCCTCACAGGTGGGGCTTTTCAGAGTTGGCTGGATCTAAGGTGTGTACTGAGACTAAGTGTATGATAATTAAATTAATCCATGGATTGTTTTAGCATAGTTCTGAATGTGGGTAATGGAAGCCCCACCCTGGGAGCAGGCCTATAGCCTGGATGGGACAGAAGAGAAAGGGAGGCTTTCTGCTGCTGCTGCTGCTGCTGCCGCCTTCTGTCTGCCATACCATGAAATGTTTCTCCTCTGGGATGCCTCTCTGCCATGCTTCCCTGCCTCGGAGGCAGCCAACTGTGGCCTGTGAGCCAAGATAAGCATTCCTGATTTGACTTGTAGGGATTGGGTATTTTGCCCCATCAATGAGAAAACTGGCTATGACACAGGGGAAAGAAGGGGATGTGGAGAACCAGAGGAAGTTGGGGATAATTTGGAAGGAAGTGTGCTGTGTCCTGCACAGCTCTTGATGTTCCCAGGGTGAGGACAGTGAGAGAATGGAGGGGGAAAAACATAACGAAATAAAAACCAAGAGTTGGAATACAGAAAACCGAGGCTGTTTGGAGCCCTCTGTCTTGATGGAAAGAAGGAAGAAGGAGGTAGAGGATGAGAAAGAGCGAGCTCCAACAGCTGTAGTGTGTTCATCTACTTAGGAGGATGAATATCACATGAAGTCTTTCTGCCCAATGGCTTATCCACGTGACCCGGCTCAGGTACGCTGTGTTCTTCAGGCTGGCTTTAATGGATCTCCAGCTTCAGCCACTCCCCACACACAGGTGGTGAGGTGATGGAGCTGCTGGGATCTCCCCAAGGGCTCCTGGCTTATTAGAGTCAGGGGATGGTGAGAGCTTGGTTCCCAGGAGAAGATACAAGGGAAGAAAGGAAGTGAAAGTGTTAAGATGGTATCTGGCTCCTCACCTCAGGGGCTGAGTCCTGCTTCCCAGAAAGGCCAGGCTCAGCATCCTATTCCTGCCTCTCTCCTGGCCCTCTGGTACTCACTTGTCATCAGAAATCTTGACTGGCTTCCAGGGCCCCTAGGATGTGTCCTCATGTATTCCCCTGGTCTTGACTCCAGAGATGGAATGGTGTCTTGTGGAGCGTGGAGGCAGTTGTCTTTTAAGCACTAGTTTAAGTTTGCTTGAAAACTTGGGGTTTGGCAAAATCTGTGCCAGGCTCACCATTGTCCTAGGCAGACTGATCAGTAGACTGATTGCAAAAGTGGTCCCATACCCTGTCCCTCTATGAATTGAAGCCCTATACACTGTGGTCATATATTTCCTCTCAATGAGAGGCAGAGCCTCTTCCACTCTCCCTAGTATCTGGCCTGGGTTTGGGACTTGCTTTGGACCTTGGAGGATGCCAGAGCTAATGTCTGTTCTGAGCCCAGACATCAAGAGGATTTTCCTGTTCTTGGTTGGTCTCTTATATGCTACCATCACCATATACACAAGCTCAGACCAACCTATTAGGATAAGAGACCATGTGGGGCAGAGAGAAGCTTCTCAGCTCAGGTATTACACCTGCCCTGGCTGGTTTCCAAACATTCCAAGAGCTCAGTCAAGATCAGCAGAGATCCCTACTCAACTCATAGTTGATCCCTACTGAACTCGTAGGTGTATGTGTAGAAAGAACTTCCCAGCGGATCCAAACCCTGACCAACAATAGATGCTTATTATTTTAAGTCACCACATTTTGGAGAGGTTTGTTACACTGCATTAGCTAAATGATACACCCAGATTCCAGAGGTTGATCCTTCCTGCACTCTAGTTGGGCACTCAGAGTGGCTTACTACATGAGAGATCCAGTTCTCATTTTGGCCTCCTCCTTGTCAATGGGACTGCCCTGGTACTCTCTCATCTTTGTCCTGCATTTGTTTCTGAAGAGCAAGCTAATTCCCTCCCTCCTTCCCTCCTTCTCTTCTTCCCTCCCTCCCTCCTTCCCTCCCTCTATTCTTCCTTTCCTCTCTTTCTATGTATACGTGCCTGACCTTTAAAGTGCACCTTACATCTTATGATCAGTCTTAAGGCTGTGCTTATCTCCATGACACTCTCCCCAGGTAGCATTCTGGGCCTCATTCCTTAAGAGTTCCTTCTGCCTAATGCTCAGTCCAGGTTGTGAGGTTCCAGTTCATTAGACTCAGTTCAATTCCATAAACTTCCTTGTTTTGCACCAAAATTCAGAAAGAATGGGGAGCCTCAGTCACCATCTAGAGGTCTAAAACTAGCATCCCTGCCTGGGCAGCTTGTCCTGGAGCTGCAGCCATAGGTCTCCTGCCATTCCGAGACCCCTCTCTGCCCAGTGGCTCTCCCTTATGACTTAGGCTGGTCATGGAGCCAGCTCCCGCTGACTGTCCAGGATTTGACAAGCCAGAGTAACTTAGGACACCATGCAGATATCTGTGGCACTGAGAAGTGGGGTCTTCCAACATACTTACCAGGCAGGACATTTGGTCACAAGCCGTAGAAACCAACTCTGAGTGGCCTAAGTAGAAGAGGGATTTATTAGATGATTACAGGAAGCCTTATAGGATTAATCAAAAGGATTGACCATGGAGGGATGTGGCCAGCACTGCTGCTGCTGACATTACTATGTCCATCTTGCTTGTGTTTTCAATTACTCATGCTCTTCTGTGACCTCAGAGCTCCAGGAGGCATAACTAGAGAATGGAGTTGGTTCCAGGCCAGTACCCTCATGGCTGGAGAAAGCAAGTGACAATAGTCAGCTTCTCCCAGTGAGGGGAGGGATTGTAGATGTTGGAAAGCCAGAAAAAAGAGAAAAAAAAGGAGAAGGAAGAAAGTGCTAGGATCCCCCATAGAGCTCCATCCATGTTGGTTCTCTCATGAGGCACTGGGTGTCCCAAGCACAGCCTATTCCCCACAAATCATTGTTTTTCATTATGCTACTTAAAAAAATAATTGAAGTTTAATTTACATACAGTAAAATTCATGCATCTTACAGATTTAGATCAAGGAACTTTCTTACCCATGTATATACTTGCTCCACTCAGAGCAAAATATAGAATTTCACCATCACTCCAGAAAAACCTTTTGTGCCTCTTCTGGTCAATCCATCCTCCTCCATAGAGATAATGACTCTTTTGATCTTAGCTTAATTTTGCTTGTTTGTGAACATCATATAGAAATCACATGGTTTGTATTCTTCAGTGTAAGGTTCCTTCTTGCCTAGCATAATCAAGGTCGTTGCACATATTAATAGTTCATCCCTTTCTTTTGTTGAGGAGTTTCCCATCATATGGCTAGATCATAATTTGTTTATTACCTTCTTGTTAGATGTTTGGGTTGTGTCTTCATGGATTTTCATTAATAAAACTATAAATATTCATGCATTTTTCTATAGCCAAGCATCATTTTATCTCAGGGTGTTGACTTTCCATTTTGCCACACTGGAAAACTTCCCTGCTAGTACAGATAATATTTTCACCCATGAATCTACCATTCATATATCAAATGGAACTCATCCAAGTCCCTAAAACTGCTCCTTCTGCCCTCTTCCTCATTTTGCCATTTCTGGACTCACTGCTCAGGTTAGAAACTTTGAATCTCCTTTTTTGCTCACATCCTTCAACTAAGCCATAAGAAATCCTGTTGTGCCTGCCTTCAAAATACCTGCTCACTTGTTACCTCTACTGTCCACCACCTGTACCTGGACCACTGCAGCATTCATCTCTCCAGCTTCCACCCTAGTTTCTCTCTTTGCCTACTCACCCTAGCCCTGGTAATTCTCAAGCCAAATAACTAATCCCTCAGAGGCTGAGATCATGTTCCTTTTTTACTTGAAACTTTCCATTGGCTTCTTCTCTCTGAACAAAAGCTACAAATATCTACATCCTTCTCTTTCTGCTTCAGGCTTTAACACTCTTCCTCAGGATTCAAATGCAGCCCTACCCCCTTCCTCAGGAACCGAATGCTCTTCCCTTAGATATACACAAGGATCTCTTCTTTACGTCCCCTTAGGCCTCTTGACTTTACCAGTTTGTGTGGTCTCTAGGTGACTTACCTCTTCCCGACACAGTCCACTTACTGGTTTATCTGTTTGTTATCTGTCTTACTGTTCAGCTCAGTGTTTCAGTTTTAGGCACATAAAGCCTTTGCTTATGCTGTATCTCTAGTGCTCCAAATAACATGGGCCATGTCACAGGCATTCAGGAACACAGGGACCTGCAGCACACATAAAAGGGAAAAGGAAGTGTGGTGGCTCCCAGCTTTGGCTCACTATTGAATGTTGGGTTCATTAAATGACCATTAAGAGAATCCTTAGGGCTCTTTCTGACACTCAAAGATCTAGGCAACTCTGGTACAATCCTCTAGAAGATCCCCATTTCAGAACTTTTGAGTTCAGAGTAGGATTGGG
>PVKA01032091.1:0-25609 GCA_004027165.1 Ctenomys sociabilis
TTGATTTTATCACAGTGGCTTTGTAGTATAATTTCAAATCAGGAATTGTGATGCCTCCTGCTTTTTCTTGATTGGCCAAGATTGCCTTTGCTATTCTAGGTCGTTTGTGGTTCCAAATAAATTTTAGGATTGATTTCTCTATATCTGGGAGGTATGTTGGTGGCAATTTGATAGGGATTGCATTAAATCTGTACAGCAGCTGAGTAATACTCCATTATATAGAAATACCACATCTTTTTCATCCATTCCTAATGGGACAGACATCTTGGTCGTTTCCAAGATTTTGCTATCACAAATTGTGCTGCTATAAACACAGGTACACTTATATCACCATGATATGATGCTTTCAGTTCCTCTGGGAAAATTCCCAGTAGGGGGATAGCCGGCTTGAATGGTATTTCTAGTCCTACACTTTTGAGGAGTCTCCACACTGACCACCACAATGGTTGTACTAGTCTACATTCCCACCAGCAGTGGAGAAGTGTTCCCTTTTCCCCACAACCTCTCCAACATTTGTTGTTGGTTGATTTCCTTATAATAGCCATTCTTTCTGGAGTGAGATGGTATCTCAGTGTTGTTTTAACTTGCATTTCATGGATGGCTAGTGATGTGGAGCATTTTTTCATATATTTATTTGTTTCTTTAATTTCATCCTCTGAGAAGTGTGTATTCATCTCAGGTGCCCATTTCTGGATTGGGTCTTTAAATTTGAGAGTTCTGTTATATCTTAGTTCTTTATATATTCTAGATAGTAGACCTCTGTCTGAGTGCTGATTGGTTAGGATTTTTTTCAAAATTTGTGGGTTGTCTTTTCACTTTGTTGAAAATTTCTTTTGATATGCAGAAACTCCTCAAGAAATGCTGATCCCAGTTTTTGATACTTTCAAGTGCTTCCCATGTGAATACATGTTTATTCATGAACTCTTTATCTACCCCTATGTCTTCAAGAGTTCCTCCTACTTTCTCTTCCAGGAGATTGAATGTTTCTGTTTTAATGTTTAGATCTTTAACCCATTTTGACTTTAACTTAGTGCATGGTGATAGAGCTGAGTCAATTTTCAGTAAATGATTCTTTAAATGGACTACTTTATGTCACTTCTTCTGGTAAGGTAAATTTGTAAATTCAGAGAGAAACAATGTAGCAAGATGAGATATATTTTGAATGCTAAAAGGACTCTTCCTACATTGAAAATAACAAGGGCAGCCTTGTATACTGTAATAAAGCTTGGGGAGAAAGGAGAGTTATGGAAATCCTCATGACATTGGCTCATGCTGTGAACAGAATTCTATATTCTTGATAAAATAATTGTCAAATTCTACCTTAACTGTCTGTATGTCCATGTATGTGTATTTTCTTTCCATGAATCACAGCATACCTAAAAGTATGTTTTCTTATTTCTCAAACAAATACATATCCATGGAGAGACATATATTTATTATTTAATGGCAACAATAAATATTATTTATTTGCCAAAGACTATACTTTATAAAATTTAGGGAAAGTATTATTCATTTGAAAGTATTATTCAATTCATACTCCTAATCACTGATAATATTAAAAAATTATTTGAGATATATTTGAATGGAGAGAATCGTGGATGGTGACAAAGTAAATTCAGGAAGAAAATCTAAGAATAAAAGAAACTGCTAAGTACAAAGAATGTATTTCCAGAATAGAACTGCACTTCTAGCTCTAAAGAGTAAGTCGATATGGATACATTAGCTTGGAGTAAAGGCTAGTAGAGATAAATGTAGGTTTTGAGGGTTTTTCAATTAAATTACCCTCTTGAGAGTCTAAGGAATCATTTGATGGCTCCATTGGAGCTAGGATTGTCACTGACTGGGAAACTAGCTCCTCCAATTGCTTTGGTTTTGTGGACTTCAACACTGAGGAAGATGCCAAGGCTGCCAAAGAGGCCATGGAAGATGGTGAAATTGATGGAAACAAAGTCACCTTTGACTGGGCCAAACCTAAGGGTGAAGGGGGTTTTGGGGGCCGTGTGGGTGGCTGAGGTGGCTTTAGGGGTTTTAGTGGCTGCAGAGGAGGCTGTTGTGGATTTGGAGGCAGAGGCCAGGGAGGCTTTGTAGTTAGGTGACTTCCGAGGAGGCTGGGGAGGAGATGGAGACCAAGGCCACAAAGAAAGAAGACAAAATTTGAATAGTCCCTTCTGTCCCTGTCTGTACCTGTTCATTGGAAAGAAAGGACTCTGGGGTTTTACTTTGTTCCCTGTCTATGACAGAGCTTTCTGAGAACACTCCAGGTGGTGGGCATCCTGTGGTCCACTCAGGAGTGTAGTGATCACATACACTGATCACCTGGAGAAGTGTATCTGCCATACCCTGTTGGTTTTGACTGGAGATTCATAAACTTTTTAAAAAGAGAATAAATAAATAAATAATCCTCTTGAAAAAAGTACAAACATAAATTTGAAAGTAAATGTCAAATAAATGTTTTATGATCTGTGTACTCTTTTGTTTCCTTTACATGTGCAATATTTTTATAATGTCCTTTTCTATAAAGAGAAATTAGAGTAATTCTTTTTTTGTATTTTAGGGCAGGCCCATAGGGTGTTTAGGGTCTTACTACTAGATTGGGTTCATAGTGATCGTCTATATACAGTCTCCCAAGTGCTGGGTTATAGGCTGGCACCACCATGCCCAGTTTCAATTGCCATCTCAGTGTGCCCCGGGGTTGGGTCCTGCATGGCATGTCTGGGGATCGAACCTCAGGCCCTAATCTACTGAGATATTTGGCTATCCCTGGAAATTTAAGTAATTCTGTCCTTATTCTTTCATTGTTTCTAGGTTGGGTACTACAATTTCTGTTCTTATCTCTCTTATTCTCTATAAGCATTGGTTGTGCACAAGCATAGTGATTATGTTTTGTGTTGTAGGAACTGTTTCTGAAAACCCTTCTTACCTTTGTTTGGTTAATACCTTAACTTTCCAGAGAAATGACTCTCACAAAAATATATGTCACTCTTTTCAAATTGAAATAAAGTTCAACGCAGTACCCTCTAACAAAATTCCCCTCAAATGCTAGTGGTCATGCCACAGCTATTTCCATGAGTAGAAATATGACAGAAGGAAAGTTACCAGTTATTGGAAGACAAAATATGCAGGTCTTCAAAAATGCATAATCCTAATACCTTGCCCACACATCATCTATGACAGTGTGTATCAGCCAGGATTTTACTAAAGAAACAAATATAACACATGATGGACCAATGTATAAGAAATTACAAGATTGGCTTACAATAGATAGCCACAGAGTTGGATGAGAAAGTGTGCAGAGGGCATCTACACACCGGAGACTGAAGGATTCAGTCCAAGGTCTGGCACTTCCTGCAGTGTTCCATGCAAGGCTGTATCAGCAGGCCAATGGGTCTGCCATAAAAGGCTAAAGGGTCTGTAACAGAAGGTTGAAGGATCCAAGGCAGAGTCTGAGTAGTCTGTGCTGGAAGCCAGGAGACAATGCCCAAGATGACTGAGAAGACAAGAGCTCCTCTTGAGGAGCTGAAATGATACACTCTATATTTCTTCAGTTCCCTTTTACATTCTTTAAGTGATGAGTCATCAATGCCTTACGGTGTGGAATTGCTAAGCTGATTTAGTTAAGCTTTTAACTTCTCAAGTTGACACAGTTTACCAACCACTACACAGTGATAGTGAACTTTTTAGAAGTTTCAATGATACAAACAGCTTGAGCGTGTGGTACATGTGTCATAAGTTTGCTACCATTGATCTATGGGCCTGAAAATGAACTAATTGACTTTTATTAGCTTCGTGATAAATATACCTTTGGGTTCATGTTAGTCAGCTTTCTGTCACTGTGAAAAACAGTTCAGATAATAAATTTAAGAGGAGAAAATATATTATTTTGGTTGGCTATTTAAAAGTTTTTCAGTTCATGATTGTTTGGTCCCAGTGACTTTGGGCTTGCAATAAAGAGGTACATAATGAGGAATACATGCTAGAGGAGGCTTCTCATTTAATAATGGGGAAGAGGGAAAGGGAGAAAGCAGAAGAGATGTGGTTCTTAATAGCATGTTAAAGGACACACCCACAATGACCATAATTCCTTCTACTAGCCCCCACTTCCTAAAGATTCTACTACTTCCCAATAGGAGCATTAGCTGGGGAGCAAGCCTTTAACAACTGAACCTTTACAGAGCATTGAAGATACAATCCATAATAGAATAATTCCAGTAAGTTGCACAATACTTCACCTTATTTTCATGGAGTTAATAATACAAGGATCCAGAATTGAGTAAATTCTGATGCTTCTTCCACAAAATGAGGGTAGAATATAGAAGTTCAAGTTCCTAGTTCCACCAATTCACCACTTGGTCTAGCCTGGACTGAGATACCAGCTCTGATCATTTTCTCTTCTCTTCATTCATTCACCAAAACATTTTTTACTAATTGACCATTATGTAACAAGCACTAAGATTATTGGGACAAAACAGTGTGTAAAACATATGCAGTCTCTGTCATCAGTTATCTGAAGTCTCATCCATGGCTTTGATATTTCTCATTTCCTCTTGTTCTGGAAAAATTTTGGGGAAAGGAATGCAGAACTTCCTAAGGATGGTATGCAGAAGTTAAGGAATCAATTTGTCTTCATCTTTGCTCTTTGCAGTTTTGTGCTCCATTCAACTGTGGGTAACATAGAGGAAGGATAGTCTCATATAGGCAAAGAACATCAATGAGTAAAATGATAGGAGCATACATATCATGTGAGACTTCTCTTTTATATTCTCGTATGTTTCCTATCATGATGGCCATAAAGTATTTTTAGGCAACATAAATGCTTTGGTTCCTTCCAAAGACTTTTGGAAAGCCATCTAATTTCGTAGCACCTCAGGTAAATACCAATGAATCAAAGTCCATTATATGAATGCCTCACTTATCTCGTTAGGATACACAGTGCTGCAAGCAAAACAGCAGTACTCTAGGGAGATTTCTAGGAGGCTTGTCTATAGTTTAGAAAAGTAAGCAGGCTTGCTTGAGCTTCAAAGAAAAAATAATGATGCACAGTTTGTAAGAAATTAAAAGAAAAAATGAAAAGGAAAATCTTTCGGTAGAAAGAGATTTTAACCCTTATTAAATATAAATTAAATATAGAAGTTTGAATCAGTATTAAACTCAGCACCCTTGTTAGTCATGCCATATGTGTTCTGTTTTCATGAGTCTTTGACTGCTTGATCATTGTCTGTCTTTACATAAACCTTCACAGAAATGTGCTTGCCTGGCAGGTGCTTGGTCCACCAAGCTGTCTCCCTAGAAGTAGTGATGGAAATTCTATTATCAAGTAAAAAGTGCAATGACAGAATGTGTATGCAAATTATTAATTGTGCCTGTCAACTATAATAAGTTTTTATTGCAGAACTGGGGACTGAACTCAGGCCTTTGTTCTTGCCAGGCAAGCCCTTATTCTACTGAGCTATCTCCATGGCCCCAAATTTCTTAAAGTATGATAGCCTCTCTGTAGGCCAGTGATGCTGAGCTTTTTAGAGCTTTCGATGATAACAAACAGCTGGCTGCAGCATATGTGCCATATGTTTGCCACCACTGTGCTAGGCCAAGTCCACATGATCTTTTAATGCAAGGAAGCACGGGAAAAAAAAAAACACTAAGTTTGAATCCTGGCTTTGCAGCTTTACTGGTATATGTGATTTTTGAATGAATAAGTTATGCTTATATACCTGAATCTCAACTGGCCCAACTTAGGAAGCAAGTATACTAATAGCTCTTACAAGATTGTTTTGACAATTGAACAAAATTTTATATGCTCATAAAGCATGTTCTATAAAGTAGGTGCTAAATGAATGGTAGGTACTGCTAATTGTGGATTTCAGCTTAATAATAAGGTAATCATAGTATAACTTGTTTATTCCTGTTTACTTTGGGTTAAGAAGCACTTTCTTATAAGACTCAAATTTTAACTGTGAGCCAACTTCTTTATAGCGTTTTATTTTTTGCTGGAAACTAAGCAAGGTCATAAATCAATAATAACTCTTGCCATCTCAGGACTTATTGATCTTGTTGTTTATTTTCTGTAGTGTTCCTGGAAAACCCAATTATTTTGGGAAGTTACCCAAACTAGTTTACCCATTATTCTGTATTAGTGTATTAGTAACAAGTTATGGAAGTATTAGATTGATTTTCTTGAAAAAAAATCTCTGTATGCAATAGAGTTACTTACCCAATAAAATTCTTAGCATATATTTCATAAAAGAATAAACCAATATAAATAGCTAGAGAGATTCTTTTCAATGCATGTGTTTGTTGTAGATTCCATATATGAGTACTGTCCCTTTTATGGGGTGGCTTGTGGAAGTGATATGAAACAGGAGCATCTTTTAACATATCTGGTGTTGTTCCCCACAACGTTTGGTGTGAAATTATGTTCTTAGATTTGGAGATATTTAACAGCTTCTGTTTTAACGCTGGATATTTATTTGAAAAAAATCAGAACACTTTTTGCACTTTTTTGGGTTTGGTCTAGCTCATTGAGAAGAAGCAGTTTCATGGGGTATAAAACTTTCTTTTGTGATGGTGAAGTGGCTTTAATTGAGCCTACTAATTTAAAGACCAAAGGCAGACATTTCTTAAAGCAAAATGTGACATGAAGAAAGGTAATGTTGCTCCATACTTTTCAGATATACATAGAAATTGCTTGTTATATGCATTAAAATGGCAAAATCTTAATGTAAGGTGTACACTAGATGTTTCTTATGCCCAGCCACATTAGATTATTTAGAATAAGAGATGACTGTTGTGTTGTCATCAGAAAACAGATGGCATTTACACAATGTAACGATTTCCCTTCACTTTTGTTTTCTTATATTTAATAAGGGATATCCATATCTCTTCAGAGTACATCAAAAACTTCCCTGAGAATCATAAAAGAATAATGTTAAAACCTTTGTATTTTGTGCAAACTTTTGAAATATAATCTAAAGATGCTATAAATCCTTCAAGATTGCAACATTTTTACTAGGAGACAGTAATTTGGTTTCACAAATCCTTTCTGGTAAAACTCTTTTGCAATGTTTTCAGTATCACTGTGGCTAACCCACACTAACCAGAAGCTGCCAACCTACTTTGCAACTATTTCCCTTGTTTGTGTGATTAATAAATAACTGAAATGTATAAAAGTGTGTGTTCAAAGGAAAAAGAGGAATCTACTCTACTTCGAGGTTGTTATTAGGTATTAGCCACTTCTGCTTAGCTTATTTTCTTTTTAATCTTTTATTTATTTATTTGGTACAGTGTCTCACTATGAAGCTTGGATTTGTAGTGATCCTTCTGTCTCAACCTCCTCAGTTCTGGGATTATAGGCGAGTGCCACCTTCCCAGTTTTGGTGGTGGGCACTACATGCATTAACAGGATCGGACCTGGGTCCTTGTGCTTGCAAGGCAGGTGATTAGTCCACCAAGCTGTCTCCCAAGCCCCTCAGTGAATTTGTTGTTTTGACTACTTAGAGTTTGTGAGTGTCCATTCTGAGCCAGTTGCACTCGAGGGCTGCTGTATACCTGTCATCCTGGGAATTTCCTTGGCTCAGCTCTTTAGGTGTTTCCCGAATCTAGTATGATCCCTTTTTTCAATATATCCCTTTATTTTTGTGGAGCAAGATATATTAGAATAGTCTCTATAACCTTCCTTGTCATTATTATGCAGAGTCCCTTGACATATCTCCTGGGCTGGCACTACTGTTTTCTGCATCTTTAGTCCCCTTCTTTCTTCATTTGCTGTCTTATTTTGGTGGAAGATATTCAGTTTCTTGAGAAATAGTGCAAGATGGGTAACACTGTTGTGACCTAAGAGGTCTTAAAACATCTGTAAATATCCTATATACATTTGAACAATTTGGATGGTACAGAATTCTAGGTTTGAAGTACTCTTTTTCAAAATTTTCAGAGCATCATTTCATTGTCTTTCTGCTACCAGTATTGCTAAGAAAAATTGCAATTCATTGTTCTGGTCTAGATCAAGATTGTCCCCAAGAAGCTTCAGGTACTTATAATCAGGGCTTTGGAGGTGGCTTATTTTTTTGACTACACTAATACTTTGTCTTTAGAAAACATTCCTGGAGATATAATGAGAGGAAGATACAAACAAAAAAAAAAAACTATTGTCACTATATTAATAACCATTGTAATGTTAATAAACTTTGTAACTCAATATGTGTCTGGAAATTTTTTGCTAGAAGCAGAAATCTGCATTAAATAGAATGAGAATTTTATAAATTAATGGGGATATATGCAATATTAATCTAGCCAAAAAGTATACTTGGCCTTTCATGATTATTGCTTGATAGGAACCAGATGCTAAGAAAGATTTTTCCTTTGTTTTAACAATAAAATTTGGTATTAATAAAAATATTATGGGAAAACCCCTGAGCAAAGTACTTTGAATGCTTTATTTCTTTTAAACCTCATGACACCTTTCCAAGTTAAGTATGGTTATCATCACCATTTTACAAATGAGAATACTGAGAATCAGTAATGTTGTGCCTTGCCAAAAGACTTTCAGCCACTATGTGGCAAAGTTAGGGTGTATATACATCTCTGAAAAACTTCAGAGGGCAGATTCTTCTCTTATTAGTGTCTGTTACTAATAAATAATGATGAGATTTGTTTTGGCAAGTTGGTACACATATGTAATGTATCTTGATCTTTTTTTGTACCAATTACCCTCTTTTCCCTTTCCTCTACACCTCCTTTGTTTCAAGAAGTCTATCTTATAGTTTCCTACCCAGTTTTGGTGGTTGGCACTTCATGCAGTAACAGGGATCTAACATGAGTCCCTGCTTGTCATCTCTCATATATGCATTCTAATATAAGGGGAAAAAAGTGGCATTAAGCTTTCTGAGTCTGTTTTATTCCACTTAGCATGAATTTTTCCCATAAATAAAATGACTCAATACTTATGTAGAATTAAGTTTCTTATTCATCATAACTTATCAATTCATAAGCAAAAGCAAATACAAATTAAATATCTCCTATTTGGTTTTTCTAAGGTAATGTATCTTCAGTTATTTATACTTCCTGCCCAATTGTCTTTAAAACCTTAAGAAATTAGTAAAATTTCAACTCTGATACTTTAGGGTAGAATTTTATTCAAACAACCCTTGTTATTGGATAAGGATTTTATGTATGCATATAGGCACACAATGATTATGTATCTGTAACATTATACAAAACAAAAAAATCTAATTTTGTAGCTGTTATATTGGGTGTAAAACATTTCTTCTTATTATTTCCAGTTTTGATATTTTCCCAAGTGCAGTTAGGCACTAGTAAGTAGCAAATGATCCTGGGTTCATGCTTAAATTTGATGGATAACCTCAAGAGATCATAAGATGATTTGTATCAGTGAATAAATTTCAACATTGGTGTGGTTTAATTCTTTGGAAGAAGATATGAGATAGAATTTGGCATGAATGATACTTACTAGGAAAAAAAATTTGCAGGACTAGGCAAAGAAACAAGTTAAAGGCCAGGGAGAGGGCTCAGTAGAATAAATGCTTGCCTGGCAAATGCAAGGGCCTTAGTTCAATCCCTGGTTCCATCAAGAAAAAGGAAAGAAAGAAAGGAGTTAAGCTAAAACTAAAGCAGGTCTGGCAAACCCTGATAAAACTCCAGCGTGCATTCTAGAAACCATAGGGTCCCCCAGAGTTGCCAGATTTAATAAATAAAACAGGGCACCCAGGTAAATTTAATTTAAAATTAAAGACAAATAACTTTTAAATATGAATATGTGCCATGCAATAGTCATCAAATGCAATATTTTATCTGGCAATCTTATCCCCATTTGAACAAAACATCTAGGGTGTTTTCATGGTATAGGGTCTCACTATGCAGCTCAGATTCATAGTGATCCTCCCGTTTTCAGCGTCCCTGTAGAACTGGGATTACAGGCATGCCCTACCATGACCAGTTCAGTAAAACCAGGGATGGTGCCGGCATAGCATGTAGTGCCAGGAATCAAACCCCAGTCTCTACATTTGCCTAAGCAGATGGTTAATCTGCTGAGCTATCTCACTGGACCAAAATATCTAGGTTTTTATATTTTAATTTTGGTTGGTCATTAAATGTGACCAAATTGGGGAAGAATCTGACCTTAAGAAAGGTGGCACTATGTACTAGAGACACACAGGAACAGAAAGCTTAAAAAAAACCCTTCATGAATAGATACCTGGAAGTCATATGGCCATGTTCCCAAATTTTTTGCTAAGTAAAATCTTGAGGTGACTGAAAAGTCCAGAACGAAGGCTTTTTAAAAGGGAATCAAGCAGTTATGAATATTGTTTCTTAGTGGTAGACTGTCATGGACACCACAAAGACACACCTGAAAACCTCAAAGCAATGGACCATCTGACCATAGACTGAGAACTTTAAAACTGTACAAAAATAAACCTCTCCTCTTTGATTTGTCTTAGTTATTTTTATGGCAATGGAAAGGTAAATAACACACAGGTAGGTAGTTAGATTTTAATAATAGCCCATAAAGGCCATGTTTTATATTGAAATAGAACTATTTGCACAAAGAAGGAAAACAATGGCAATCTAAGAAACATAAATGATGAAGGAAACCTACCATGTTTTTAAAAATTCATTTTATACTGTGGTATTAGCCAGCTGCTTATACTGAAAATAGTGGTATGGAAACAAAAGAATGATGGGAAATCCCTACTTATTGTTTCTTTGCTCTCAATTCTTTCTTACTCATCAATAAGCAAAAGGCAGAAAGTGTTGATTAAATGTGTATGTATAAAGAAGTAAAATAAAAACAATAGACTTAATTTTTAATGTAGCCATTGTTCTGGTAAGAATAAGAAACATATGCCTGGATGAGCCATGAGACACAAATTGGGTGATTTTAGTGATTCTACACATGAGCTAAATGTGCCTGTGCTAGCATTCAAAGCAGCATCATACACTAACAGCAAACAATAAAATATGTGCTAATATTTGCATCTTTGCTTAGAATGATGTTAAATCTCTTGACAAAAATCCATGATGACAAATCAAGGAATTAGAAAAGAAAAAAAAGCATTATTCTTTAGTAAACTTGGAAACAATGTTTGGATCTAAAGCCCTCCATTTTTACTTTGTACTGTGGGTTGCAAATTATGCAGTTGGCCTTAGGTCAGAGGATGGGTATAGCAAGTTAAATCAGTGGAATGGCATGAAGACTCTGACAAAAAAAAGTTTTAGGAGGGAGTGTTGGTTTTCTGGGGCACAGTCTTTTTTATTTTTTTAAAGAATACAAAATAGTAATTAAAAACGTCATTAGAAATGATAGTACAGTAGGGATAGATAACGCTGTGCTTCTACATAATTCTATGAGAGGCAAGATCTGCACTAATGGTGGTTGGACAGGATATTATGTCAGCTTCTAGTACTACGGGCATCCACTAGGAAAATAATTATTGAATTTTTTATATAATTCAGGTATAAAAAATAAGATAAGTAAGCAGCCACGCTCTTGTTTTACTGCTAAAAGACAGGTGCTAAAATAATATCTGTAAGTATAATATCATGTATACACCTTGTGTGATACCAAAACATTGTGAAAACAGCTTGCAATGTATTAGTTTATCGAATCTGTCTTGTTAAGGTGTCTTGAAACTGTCTGATTGACATTTATAGTTCAATAAAATAAAATAAAAATAAAAAAAAGAAATGATAGAAAATTTCACTAAACAAAGTAATAAGAATGAAACAATTGGTGTTGTATTGCATGAAGTTATCTTCAAATTGGTTGTTTAGGTTACCGGATATAACCATGTGAAACTGGTTTTTAAAAACCAAATTAAAAACAAAACAACAAAGGCATAAGAAATTATAAAAAAGACTGTGACTCATCCACATGGCTGACACTGACAAAGGATCTACACAGTGAGGTATAGGGTTACAGGATAAACCCTGAGGGGACTTGACTGACCTCATCAGATACAAAAGTTACATTTTTTGTTATATAGGTCTTGCTTTTTCTCAATCTTAACCATCCAGTAAAAAAGTATAAAAATGAGATATATATAAAAGAAGGTCATAATAACAGTAAAGGGCTCTAGTCAACAACTTTGGATAACCTACTATTATTATGGACTGCTGGACTGTGTTGGATTGTTTCGCTTTCAGGCACCTATAATAATTGAATGACAATAGAATGCCCATCTCTGATAGGACTAAACAAAAAAGGGATACAAAGGAAGGACCTTTCTGTGTTTGTATAAACAATACAGTTAGGATAAATATACAGTACTTTCACGTAATTCTACAAGAAGCAAGATTTGCACTAATAGTGTTTGGACAGGATATGCTGTGTGTTTCTTGTAATGTGGATAACCATTAGGAAGATAACAATGTAAAAAGTATCAATTATTGAAATGGTACTGTATTTCAGCTTTAAAAAATGATAGGTATACAGCTACATTCTCTTGATTCATTGATCAGAAGCATCTGCTCTAGTAGCATTTGTAGAGTGTCATGTATGCACCTTGTACAACAAAAAGCCAACATGAAAACAATATGTAATGTTTTAATTGTTGAGTCTATCCTACTAATTTGATTTGAAACTGTCTCATTGTTATTTGTTCTTCAATAAAATAAAATAAAAGAAAAGAAAAGAAAGAAATTATAAAAAAGAAAGCAGCTCAAATAAAGAGAAAAAAAATATAAGCACTAACTGTTCATTTCAAAAGGCCAGCAGAAATTAGCAGTACAATTATCCAAATTATCCCGCATATGTACATAAATATATCTTTCCCTCTTCTTTTGTAGTTTTCCTCCTTGAAGTGTTTCTTTTCTATTGAAAAGGTTCTTTTTTATCACAGTATTTATTTTACCCTTCAGGCTGCACTTATTCTTTAAGGTTCTCACACTAGCAACACAATATGATGTGCACATGTGGGTCTGATTTATTTCACTTACCAGTACAGTATCTACTTGCATCTATTTACTACAAAAGCATCAAATTAATCCTTTTTATAGGTGTGTAATACTCCATTGTGTAAAAATACCACATCTTTTTTGTTCATTCCTCAGTTAATAGACATTTGTGTTATTTCCACGATTTAGCTATCACAAATTGCACTACTATAAAATGGGTGCACATATACCGCTGTGGTATGATGATTTCACCTTTTGAAGAGAATCCCTGGGAGAGGAATAGTTGGCTTGAATGGGACTTCCAATGTTTTTGAGGAATCTCCATGGTACCAACCTGAACTCCCACCAACAGTGGCGAAGGGTTCCTTCTCCACAGCCTCTCCAGTGTTTGTTTTTGGTTGAGTTTTTTATGATACCCATTCTTTCTGGTGTGAATTAATATCTCAATAATATTTTAAGTTTTAATTCTCGAATGACTGATGATGTTGAACATTTTTTCATATATTTTATTGTCATTTGTATTTCTTCATTTGTGAAGTACATATTCATCTCAGATGCCCATCTTTTCATTGGGTTTTTTAATTTTGAAGGCTTGATTTTTAAAAATTCTTTATATCTTCTAGATAAGAGTTCTTTGTCTGAGGGACAGTCTGTTATATTTTTTCCCAGTTCAGGAGTTTTCTTTTTACTCTGTTGGTGATTTTTTTGACTTGGAGAAACTTTTTAAAAAGATAAGATCCCAGTTGTTGATTCTTTGGAGTATTTCCCATGCAGTTTGACTTTGTTTATGAACTCTTTACCTACCTCTATGACCTTAAGGTTGCTACCTAGTTTCTCTTCCAGAAGATTTATCATTTCAGTTTTAATATTCAAATCTTTGATCCATTTTTACTACCTTTGGCAAGTGGAAAGCCAGTTTTTCCAGCACCATTTATTAGAGGCTGTATTTCTTCCAATGAACATGTTTGGTCCTTTTGTCAAAGATAAGGTGAACGAGTATGTTTGTAGTTGTGTCTGCAACTTCTAATCTGTTCCACTGAACATCAGGTGTTTTTTTTTTTTTTTTTTTTTTTTTTGTCAGTACCATGCTGATTTTATCACAGTAGCTTTGTATTATAATTTCAAATCAGGGAGTGTGATGCCTCCTGCCTTTCCTTTGTGAGGGAATGACTCTTAATGGATAGACTAGTAATACTTTTAGCATTTTTTAAATCTTGTGTTCTTACTGCACAATAGTGATTTACTTCCTTGTTTTATTATCCACTTATCAAATATTTATTGAGCTTGTACTGTCAGGCTGCAGAAACAGTCAATAGCAGCTAACCTCTAGAAGGTTACTTTCTAATGACACACTTAAATTATGTCTAGAATCTCAGATGTACCCCAACACCAGTGCCTGTGTGAAACACATACACAAACATGCAAACCATTTTCCTTCCCTCCTCCTTGAACCATATTCCCCCCTGTAAAAAAATAGAAACCTTCATCATTTTCAGGATAATGATGATGATGATGGTAATGATGATGATGATGATGATGACGATGATGATGATAGTGAGCATTGCTCTACATGCTTTCCATGTATTGTTATAGCTAATTCTCATTGTAATCCTGAAGTATAAGTATCATTGTCACTGCCATATTTGTGATGAAGGAACTGAATAACTAGAAAGTTAATGTTCTCTAATTCAAATATCTAAAAGGGAAAAGAGTGAAGATTTGAATCAAGGTTGTTCTCATTATGCTTTTTTAATTTTTTTATTTTGGTGGTACCAGGGATCAAACTCAGGACCCTGAACTTGCAAGGCAAACACTTATTCCACTGAGCTATCTCTTCAGATTGTTCTCATTATGTTTAACCCACAAGTTTTCCTAAAGTATTAGGCAGCAGTGACCTTGAGTCATAACATAGTCCTGAAAGAATATATGTATATAACGCCAACTAAGTTTTGGAAGATTAATTTATAAATTATCCATTCCATTAAGCTATTTTTCCTAAAATTAGTCTGCCTAGAAGGGACATGAAAATGAGGCTGATGTTCCCCCCTTGCATCACCTTGCCAATATACTTGGGAGAAGAAAAGCCCTCATGCTAAATGTTATAATTATTCATTGCCCTGGGATATAACATGCTCCATGTATCAACCAAAGCATAAGTTAAAGCACTGATAATAGTGTTGAAGAACTGTTTTTTTTTCAGCCTCCCCAGACTAGGATTACAGATGTGAGCCACTAGACCTACTGTAGGTGGCTGGCTCAGAGTGTCCTGGGTGTGGGGCTAGCATGGCATGTGGTGCCAGGGATTGAACTCACTCCCTGCTCTTCCTTAGCAGGAGCTTAGTCCTCCGAGGTACCTTGCCTGCCCTCTAACTGCATTTTAAGACTGGATTACAATGTATTTTCTCATTTGAAAGCTTGTAACTCTTTCTTATAAATGACATTGAAAGAAGATCTGAACAGATTACCAGCTGATATACTGTTCATATTTTCTGGTTAAAGAATGGTGTGTGAATTTCTTCAGAGAACTGAGATGGATTTCTAAGGAGTGGGTCACTATTTTTATGTGAAAACTTTCCAGAATAGAGAAGGTATATTTATGTTGAATCTAGTTTCAATCTAAAGCTAAGAACAGATCATTCATAAGTGCATAAAGCAATTGTACAAAAGCAAAGGCATTTCCACTAAGGCTGTAATGTTTAATAATTATTCATCAACATTTGTACATATTTGTTGGTTGCTTCTGATCATTTTCCTAGTGCAAATTCAATATTGAAGGAAATTTTAATATGTGATGATGTTTGATTGAAGAAATATTTTGAAAACTAGATATATAATTTTCTTTTTGGAAGAATTGGGGATTGAACTCAGGACCCTGCACTTACCAAGCAAATGCTTATTCTGCTGTCTCCCTAGCCCTAGATATTTAATTTTAGAAATAAATATATATGTGTTACATAAAAGGAGAAATATAGGCTGATTAGTAAAATTTTCCAAGATCAAAATTTAGAGACAGTGTAAAATTTCATAAAAAGCATATGCATATAATTTTTAAAAATAGTTGACAAAGAGTAGCACTATAGTAATATCACACATGGGGTGCATTTTACAGTGAGATAACCATTTTTTTAAAATGTGCAAATATTGAATATATCCTTTACATTTATCTAACATCATAATGAAACAACTTAAAGGCAATTTAAATGTGTGACATGCTATTTAGTTTAATATCTTTTTCCAATGTACACTAACAAAAGTTTGAAGAACTTATGACCTGTAGGAATTATTTTATAAATTATGTACATTATATTCTTCTCCATTACACACGCTTTCTGCTCTGTTTAACTCCCAGAGCACCCTTTGAAGTTGATGAAAGTCTTGTACCAAAATGAATGAAAGAATTAGAGAAAAGGGTGATAAGAAACCCATCAATACTGTCATGTCTCCAGTGGGGCTACTTAAATGAGTAACTAATTTTATCTTTGTCTTTGGAAAGTTCAGGGAAATTTAGGCTTGCTTTTTGCTTACTTATTCAATTTCATTTTATTAAGCACAGGGTCTACAGGGTCTTACTACACAGAACTGACTCATATAGATCCTTCTGTTTTTCAGCCTCCCAAGTGCTGGGATTACATGTGCATCCCACCACATTGAGTCTCAGTTGCTGTCTTAGCAGGCCCCAGGAGGATGGGGCCAGCACAGCACCCTGGGGAATCGAACTCTGGGCCCCTGCCTGTCTAAATAGGCTCATTAATCTTCTGAGATATTTGGCCAGCCCTCAATTGTAATACTGTGTTTCTCATAATTTCTTTTGGCCCTAAATATTGTTTTAGTAAGGAAAGAAAATACTTACCTTCCAAGTACCTACTGTGTAGCCTTGAGAAAAAGGAAAAATAAATTATGATTTTATATGAGAAAAGGATAAAGGGCAATTGCTTTTCCCTTGCACTGAAGAGCAAGATGACTGACAAAGACATAACCGAGATACAAAGTACGAGGAATCAAATAACTTATTACTAGCTCTGTGTACCTAGTTATGTTTTTAACCTTTCTGAACTTATTTTACTCAAAGAAGAAAAACAAAGTAATACTTATGTTAGAGATTTCTGTCACATATGAATGAAGAAGTATGTAGAAAGATGTTTTCTGCAGCAGAGCTTGTTACAGCAAAAAAATGTAAATGAACTAAATATCCAATAATGAAAGAACACTTGTGTGTTCATACAATAATTCAAATGAGTGATATCATTATAGATACTAACATCCATAGGTCTCCAAAATATACTGTTCTATAGGGCAGGGAACATAGTTCAGTGGCTTAAGAGCCTGCCTGGCAAAATATACTGTTAAGTAGAAAAGCAAATTATAGAACAATGTCATTTAGATTAAACAAATTCATTAGCACTATATATTTCATTATATAATATAATATAATATACATCAATGATATCTAAATCTTAATTAAACTTAATCTTCATTAAGAAGAATCCATAAAGCAAAGAGTCTTGGTAATCTTCTGTTTGCTAATTATTAAGAAAGGTCAACACATTATATTAACCATTTTCCATGAGCAACAGTAGGAAGATACATCTGCTACAAACCTACTGTATTATTGTTGATGTCAGTTACATTTTCTTACCCTTATTATTCCAACTGAAAGTGGCAATAATATTTTCTCTTACAGGATTGTTTTCAGGATAAACAAAGTGGCATATATAGCACTGTACTTTGTGCAAAATACGATACATTAAGGTCCAGAGAGATAGGTCAGTGGACTAAATACCTGTTTAGGCAAGCATAGAGACTGGGGTTTGATCCCCTGCGCCACATGCTGTACTGGCTCCATGCCACAGAGACTGGGTTTGGTGGCACACCACCTGTAATCCTAGTGCTGGGGAGGCTGAAAACAGGAGAATCACCAGGAGTCTTAGCTGTGGAGTGGGACCCTGTACAAATACACTAATTAATTACTTTAATTTAAAAGAATACATTGGTGGGGAGAAAAATAAGCAGCATTGGAGATAACTCTAGAAAGTTTTGAAAGAGGTTTGTTGGAAAATATCTTAATCAAGCTTTTCTTCATAAGATTATGAAGGATGGTGTAAACTACAGAAATTATACGCTGGAATGAGAGTGGGCATGAAGCATTATGGAAATTTTATGGCCAACTTTTAACTGAGTAAAGGAGTACCAGGGAGAGGGAGTTGGATTGGCACTGTTTGCCATGCTGGCACTTGGGCCTATGGCAGTACTAAATAACTTTTTAAAGAATAATGCTTAGCTCAAGATGGCAGAGGTGAACAAGTATCCTAAGGAAGAATTAGGAGGCTGTCTTTAGTAGAGATCATAGGTCCAAATCAGTGATTAAACACAATGTACTTGTTACAAGGGTCTTGACCCTAAGATGGTCATGGTGGTACAAATCTGTAATTCTAGCCCTCTGAAAGCTGAGACAAAGTGGACTTCTATGAGTTCAGAGCCAGCCTCGGCTACATAGCGAGTTTGTGGACAGTCTGAAATATTGAGAGGGACCTTGTCTGAAAAAAAAAAAAATTGGCTCATGTGCCTTTGTGTAAGGAAAAGCAAAGAACGCAGGAAAAGATGAGAAGAAGCAGATGTGACTAAGAATTATATAGAATGTACTAGTAATGTGGCCAAAATATTATGAAGATCACTGGTACAATTCATATGTATTTAAAAGTACCTAAGAGGGAATGTTTATTTTTTGTATTTCCTAGATACATACCTTATCTTTCTGAAAATTCAAGTTTCCTTCTAGTATCACTTCCCTTTTGTCTGATGAACTGCTCATAGCATTTGTTAAAGGGTAGTGACAAATTCTCTACCTTGTGCTTTATCTAAGAATATTTTTACCTGCCTTCATTCCCAACAGATACCATTTTCTGTATTTAGAAATATGTTTCAGCAATTCTTTTCTCTCAGCACGTTCAAGATACTGTTCTACTCTTGTCTGGCCTTCATGGTTTTCAATGAAAAACTCTGATGTCATACATAATTTTCTTCTCTTATGTGTCATTTTCTCCAGCAATTTTCAGTAATTTTTATCTACTTTGGTTTTCAACAGTTTGATTACAGGGTGGCTAAATTTCAGATATAGCTTCCAGTTTTCAAAAGTCTATTTTATACTTTATAGCTTCTGCTTCTCTGTTGAGAAACTCTATTTTTATTTATTATTAGTAGTAATGGTAGTATTGTTGTTACTTGATTTTTTTTAAAGATAGGGTCCTTTTATAATTTTCTAATATAATTGTTTTCTATTAATTTTAGTGAGAAAGAAATAGCAATGAGATAGTTTCAAAACAGGTTAGTAGGACAGTTACAATAATTAATACATCACATATTGTTCTCTTCATACTAGTTTTTCATACTATAAATGCAGACATGATATCCTGTCCAAACACTATTAGTACAAATCTTTCTTCTCATTGAATTAAGAGAAAGTAGCTGTATATTTATCCTAACTATTTTGTACATACAGATACATATTTTTCAATACAAAATGTTCCTTCATTTATATCTCCTTTTTCTGTTTACTTTTGTCAGACATGGGTATCCCGTTGCCATTCAAATATTGTAGGTGTGTGAATTCAGCAAAGTAATCCAATGTAGTCCAGTCATCCATAATAGTAGTGGGTTATCCATAGGACTGCCAATGTCAGAAGTTGCTGACTTGAGCCTTTTATAGATCAGCATAATAATATGGCTTTACTTTTTTACCTCGTGTTTATACTGTTCTGTTGGATGGTTATGACCAGGTTAAAGCAAGACCTATATGACAAGAAATGTAACTTTTGTATTTGATAATGTCAGTCAAATCCCCTGAGGGTTTATGCTGTAACCCTGTACTGCATTTTGTAGATCCTTTGTCAGTGTCAGCCATGCAGATGAGTCATGGCCACTGCTTGACCAATTTGCTCTCTGTGGAAGCCTGAGAGAATGTTTTCTCTCTATGTAACTCTCCTTAGGCACACACTACATCACTGATCACTTGATCATAATCTCCTTGATCAGAAAATGTGAGACACCACTGAGTTACTGGATGTTACCAGGGTCTGTTTTTTTGAGACAGAGTCTTGCTATATAAGCCATGCTAGTCTAACCCTCCTGCTGGAATTATAGGGGTTTGCTACCACTCCCAGTTGAGAGCTTCTGCTGTTAGATACTTCAAATTGAATTACCTTATTGTTGAAGACCTATTTATAGCAGCTACGTATTAGTTTGTGATGTTTCTCCCCAAAATTTGGATTATCTGGTGGATTGGTGTGTAACAATGGCCCTTTCCCTAAAGACTGATCACATTTTCTCTGATTCATCTTATGTTGAGCAATTTTAGATTATATCATAGACACTTGCTCTGATATATAGACTATGGATTCTGTGATAATCCCCTGCACATTTTAAAAATTATTTTAGTTTTGTAATGTATTAACCCACTTTGGAGTAAATTACAGTTTGACTCTTCTCTGCTGTGGGTAATGGGTTTGATTCCTGTTTCAGTTTTCTAGACCTTAGCTGTGCTGGTTTGTGTCCATTCCACAAATGCATAACCCAGGAATGGATTTAAACTACGAATTAGAGAATCATTTTCTTTGTCTTTCCTCTCTTGAAGATTTCCCTTAAATTCTATCACTCACAATGTTGTCTTTCTTTAATTCCTCTACCCATTAATTGCAGTTTTTATCAAGACATAGTTCACAGTACTATGTAGTTCTAAAAACTGGCCCCACACAGGTGGTAATTCCACAAGAGAAAAGATATTTTTAAAACACATAAACACACTGTCTGGGAAGCTGTTTTTCCAGTTTTGCACTCTATCACGATCTGCTTGCTAATATTTACTGTATGGTGCCCTCAGGGAGTTGTTGTTTTATGTGTTTTGTCAAGTTTTCAGTTGTAATCAGCAGGAGAGTGAGTTATTGGGATTAGGCTGCCATATGCAAAACAGAAACCCATTTATCACTTTTGTCATTCTCATATTATAAAGTATTTTTCAAACTCTCCCATAATATCATATTTATTAGCTGAATGTCGATTGTGCAGATTTTACATGTTATCAAAATTTGTCATCTTGTGTTTTGGAATTTTGTTCTGTGAGCTAATTTGGAAAAGGTATTTTTGCTATCTGTTTTTCCCATTCATCTCAATAATGCAATCTGCAACATATAGTCTGTGAAGTATCCTAGAAATATTCATGTAAGAACAGTGCTATAACTATCACCATTAATAATAGTAACACTCACTAACATTTATATCTTTCACTGTCTGCCAAGTTCCACTTCAAGTGTTTTGTATACCATTTCATATTTTAAAGTAATCTTTAACATATCTATAAAATAGATTGCTGAGCATTTGATACAAATTTCATCAAATCTATGTCATTTAGGTAAAACTGGCAGCTTTACTGTGTTTAAATTCAAAATTCATTTATGTTTATTTGTTTCATCAGAATTTTGTAGTTTTTAGTTTTGAGTCCTACATATTTTTGTTAGTTTTATACTGGGTATTTAATATTTAAATCATTATAAATGATATTGTGATTTAAATTATTGCTTTCATATCTTCTTTGAGAGTACACAGAAATTCAATTGAACTTTGGGGGTTTATATTACATCTTATGACCTCACTAAAATAGAAGACATCATGTAATCTGAAAATAGCCATGGTTTTATTTCTTTCCTTTTTTGCATGTCTATTTCCTTTTCTTGCTTTAGTGCACTGAATAATACTTTCAGTACTATGTAAAAGTGGTATAAAGTAGTATTGTTGCCTAGTTATTGAGCGAAGAGGAAAACATTCAGGCTTAGATCTATACATATAAGCTATAGGATTTTGTAAATGCTCTCCATCAAATTTAGTAATTCTCACTTATTCCACTTTACTGATGATACTTGTAATGAGTAGCTCTTGAATATAGTAAAACCTTGAATTGCTAGTAACTTGTTCCGTGAGTGTTCTGCAGGATGAGCAGATAGTCTGCCAGATGTATGTGTACATCAGGTAAAGAAAACATTGTATAAATATTTTAATACTAAATTGATTGCAATGTCATGAGATTAATCCAAGTTACCTTTGGTCTGTACAATTACAAGAGGTGCTTGAAGTGATGGCCATGAGTTTCCAGACATTTATTAGTATGGCTAATGGCTGAAGTGTATATGATAAAGAATGTCGCATGATCACGATTGAGTCAGTGGCATCTCTCTCTCCCTCTCTCCCTCTCTCTCTCTGTCTCTCTCTCAAGGATTATGGGTAATCATCTCCCAACAGCAGAAAGTTATGAAAAAGAGCTCTTCAGCAAGTGACGAGGAGAAAAAGACAGATGAATCCCTCTTTCCCTTCAAATGATGTTACAAAGATGTGTAAAATGAGGGAAAACAGTGCAAAATTTTGTAAAAAAAAACCACCTGAATAATGCTGAAGCAGCATGAACAATGATGCTGTTTAACAAGAATTCAAAATCACATTTTGGCACAATCCTTAAATGGAGGCAAAAGCGAGTGTCATTGGCTAGATTCCCTATTAAAATTTCACGAAAAGATTCCATGGAGACAATAGATAGCAGTGATTCTGTTAGTGGCAGTAAAAAGTTGTCCTACACAGTAACTCACTGCTCTCTTGCCTTCACACCAGTTCTGTTTTGAAAAGTAAGTGAAGGTTATTTTTTTCTCTGTGTGTTTTCTTTATTATTTTATATTATCTTCAAGTACTGTGATCTTTTTATATGAATATTTTTGGGTTATGAGATGAATCATCTGAGTTTCCTTTATTTCGTATAGGGAAATGTACTTAATATACAAGTGTTTTGGATTATAAATGCACCTCTAGAATTAATTATACTTGTAAACAAAGGTTTTTGTTGTATTTTAAAATCCTTTTTCATCTTTAATTCACATAATAATATAACTTTTCTACCCATGTTTAAATACAATAATAGATGAACAATTAAATTTGGTGAAAGGAGCGTGGAGAAAATTATTTTAGTGTTTTATTTTATTTAATTTTATTTGTAAGGCATAAACTGGTTTTCATAGCTATTTTAAGAGCACATCCATTGTAGAGATTCAGGTGTACCTGCTCACTGTTGCTCAGTACTGGCCTCCATCCCCAGGGTTTCTGACTCAATAGGTCTGAGGTGGTATTTCAAACTGGGATTTCTAACAAGTTTAAAATTATGCTGAGGCTGCTTCTCCAAGAGCTTCACTTTAAGAACTGCTGAACTATGACTCTGGCAATATAGGAAGTGGGTTTTAATCTTTATTTGTATATTGTTAATTGAGTTAGTTTAAACAAGTCATATTTTAGTTCTCTGTTTCTTCATCTAGTAATTAAGATCAGTGATACCCGTTCAATGCACTTTGTAGAATTCTTAAGAACAGCTAATAGAATAATGCATATGAAAATGATTTTGCAAAGAAATAAGTGCTTGCGTGAAATTATTAAATATTTTCAGAAATTCTGAGAATAATGATAATATAAGAAATACTTCCTGAAGAATACCAAGGCTCACATATAGTATTAATGTTTTTATTTCCTTCATATTTTTCTACTTTTATAGCGCATCACTGATTGCCTTTTGGTTATTATCAAGCAATAGATTAAATAGTTGGTAAATCAATAAAATTTTGGCCTTGAGTGTCTGGTTTTGCTTTTTCCTACCTGTGGTCTCTTGGTAGCTCACTCTTCTTCCCCAGTGCTAATTAAAGAAATATTTCACAGGGAATGGAGCGGGAGTAAGCCTTAGGCTAGTGCTTCTTTTTCCTAAAAAAAATACCAATATCACTAAGGGACAATCCTGGCTCAGTTGACAACATGTTAGTTGATATAAATAAACATGTTTCTGTTATGCCCTTTCAGCCATTCAGGTTTCCTATCTATAAATCAGTGAAAGATGCAATTTGAACTTGATTGCTTAGAAATATACAAAGACAAAGAGGATTGGTGGCACTTCATCACTAAGTATTAAAGGCCAAACTTGCTGTCAAAGACCCCTGGTTCCATTTGACCTATTGGTGTTAAGGTAAAGGATGTTGCAAAATGGAGTGATTGTGTTGTGAGCACAACTAATAAGGACAACATGTTAACCTGTTTTATTTGGAGCAAATACAATAAAGAAGTGGAGCTTTTTTGGTATAGAAGTCATTTCTTTCATTTGAATGCTAATTACATTCTCAGTGTATGAATTAATTATAACTTCTATTGAGTATGTTGATATTATTTAGAATAATTATCTTTCAGATCTGATGAAAAGTTTTGCCTGTATATGAAAAGCTCAAGTGACTTGTTCTGCACATGGCATTAATATTCCTTGGTGTAAGCTTCATAAAACATTAAAACCAAATTAAATTGAGAAAGAGACCAGCCCTACTGATTTATTTATTTGAAGCCAAGGGAGCAGAGGTCTTTTTTTCTTTTGGCATATGTAGATAAAGACATATGTCTGCCAAACTAGCCTTGAATATTTTGGCCAGTTGTTGAGATTTCATCAAATATAACTAAAATGATTATCTTCATTGCTAACATAACATTTATTAATCTTTGAGGTATTTGGGAAAAAGAAGTAATTTTGTGGCACAACAGCCCCACTCTACCTCAGTGGGCCTTCCTAGAAGGAGGCACAGGACTGGTGGTCAGCAGGGCCTAGTGATCCACTTGGACTAGGCTCAGCTGGAAGGAGATAAACAAAGCAACCAGAATCAGGCCAGGTCCTTCTAGTCGAGGTTGAGTTCAGTAGATCTAGACATGGGGAACTGAGACTCATACTGAGACCCACACCTACAGGAACATCCTCATCGCACAGAGGTGGCAGCATGTAACTGGAGTGAGATGGTTGGCCTGGAAGACTCTAGGTGCATGAACGGGAGGTTCCTAGATAGAACTCAGGGTAACTAATTTAAATACAAATTCCCGATTTAAGATCTGCTTTGTTATACAGCTATAATGTTTGCTCTTATGGTATAAAATACAAAGCCATTAGTTACAAAAGTTTGTCAGTTTCTAAATTTCACTAGCTGTTATTATTATTGCTGATTTACTACTGTAAATATGAAACCACATCTGCTTTAACCACATATTTTCCTTGCATATTAATATTGAGATACTTGTGTAATAATCTTACCAAAGCCCTACACTGAAGAATAAGGGACAGTGTCAAATGTAAAACAAAAATTTCACTCTCAATCAAAAGAGAAGGAAAAATGTTGGTACACACATAAAACAAGAATCTCTGAAAAAGCAGAGATACCTAAAAAACAGACTCTTTACAGAGAGGATCTAACTGCAGTGATACAGATACCTAATATCAAACTTTCATAAAAAGATATCACAGAAATCAAAATAAAGGGTTCTTTCTGAAATAGAAAATGACAAAAAGGAAATCTCAGGCTCCAAGCCCACACAGAACAAACACAGGAGACAGCAACATAAAAGAAATTGGAAGACACATATCTGAAATGATAGGAACTGAAATAAAGAAACATGCAGAAGAGTATAGAGGAAATCAGACGAGAAAAATACCATAGGTTAAAAAAAGAAATGATAACTACAGTAAAAGAATTACTGTTTCTAAAGAAGACACTGATAAAAACTAGAGGAGAATAGAAAAATGAATGCGCCCCCGCCCAGCTCCTGAGACCGGCCAGAGACAGCGCGGCCGACTCCGCCATCCTGCTCCATCCCGCCCGCCCCC
>PVKA01032092.1:0-25342 GCA_004027165.1 Ctenomys sociabilis
TAAAACAATCCAACACAGATCAGCAGTCCACAATAGAAGCGGGTTATTCACAGAAGTTGTTGACTTGAGCCATTCACAGCTCAGTATATTAATACGGCTTTACTTTACATACTTCCTTTTTATACTTTTCTGCTGGTTGGTTAAGACCAAGATAAAGCAAGACCTATATAATAAGAAATGTAACTTTTGTATCAGATAAGGTCAGTCAGGTACCCTCAGGGTTTATCCTGTAACCCTGTACTGCACTTTGTAGATCCTCTGTCAGTATCAGCCATGTGGATGAGTAACAGCCATTGCTTGACCAATTTGCTCTCTGTGGAAGCCTGAGAGAATGTTTTCTCTCCATGTGACTCCTTTAGGCACACTATACATCATTGATAGTATAGCATTACTCTGGCTCCATAATCTCCTTATCAGAAAATTTGGGGCACAACTGAGTTACATGATGTTACAGTACAAGTTCTCCTATATTCTAAGTTGGAGAAGTCTTTAAAGGACCTTTTCATACTTGATGCCAGTTCAAATACTGTAGGTAACTGAATTCAGAAAATATCCAATATAGTCCAACAGTCCATAATAGTTGTGGGCTATCAGCAGAACTGACAACTGTCACAAGTTGTTAACTTAAGCCTCTGTACAATAAGTTAGGTCATTTCAGAATGATAAAGGATTCAATTAATCAAGAAGGTATACAATCCTTGGATGTTTTGTGCCCAATAACAGCTTCAAAAACATTTGAGGAAGAAAAAACACTTGAGGACAAAAGAACTGCAAGAAGTAACAGACCAATTCCAAAGTACAGTCTGAGATATCAATACCCATTATTCAGTAATGTATAGGACAAGCAGGTAGAGCAACACTGTAAAGTAGACCTGAACACCATTGTTCTTAACGAAACAGAAAAAAAATATATAATTATATATATATATATATTTTATACATTATATAATATATAACATATATAACATATATACATACATATATATATATTTGTTTTTTCCATTTATGTATTTGGTACAGGTCTCACTATGCTGTTTGGACTCACAGTGATCCTCCTGTTTTCAGCCTCCCCAGTGCTGGGATTACACGCATGCACTGGCTCAGAGTGCTCTGAGGGTGGGGGCTGGCGCAGCTTGTGGGACTGGGGATTGAACCCTTGTTCCCGTGCTTGCCAAAGCAGGCGCTAAGTCTACTGAACTGTCTCACAGGCCCCAGAACATATTCTAAGACCGCATTAGTAAAACGATTAGGTCAAAGTGATTTAATCCACACAAACCACCATATCCTTGGTCACAAAACAATCAAATATGAGATCAATAACAAAAGTATCTGGAAAATAATTATCTACCTAAATAACTCATAGAAAACTAGGTAATCTAACTAAGGAGCTGGGTCAAAGAGGTAACAGATACTAGAAAACACGTTTTTTTTAAGAAAGCATTTTGAACTGAACAACAACAAAAAAGTACAAGACACCAAACTGTGAAAGGTAGTTCTTACAAATGAGACTTTTTAGCAGTGAATGTTTTTATCTGAAGGGCCTGGAACCAGTGTTCTAACTTCCACCTTAAGACACTAGAAAAGAGCAAATTAAACCAAAAGAAGAAGACAATAAAATTTTTCATAGTTTGTGTCCCCTCAAAATTAATTTGTTGAAATCTGATCACAAAGGTCATTAGGAAGTATGGCCTTTGGTGGTAATTAGGTACCAGGGCAGAGATTCCAGAAATGAGTGGGATTAGTGTTTTTTTTTAAATGTGTTTAGTAAAGGGTTTATAGGGTCTCACTACGTAGATTGGACTCATAGTGATCCACCTGTTTTCAGGCTCCCAAGAGCTGGGATTACAGGCATGCACCATAGTGCTCTTAATAAATCAGAAATGTGTGTAAATATAACACTGTCTCCTGGTATAAGAAACTGAAAGTAAATAAGGACCCAATGTACAATAAATATGATATAGGAAGACATTTTTCAAAAGGAAAGACAACGAGAGGAGGAAAGGGGAAAGGAAAGAAAGGAAAACATCAAAAAGGATAAAATGAAAACAAAGCTTTGTAAATAAGAGAGGAATAGGGATTGAAGAAGCAGAAGAACAAGAGTTGAAGAAATTTGAAGGAGATCAAAAAAGGAGAAGGAAAAAAATCTAAAGGTATGTTGAAAATATATATAAAATTAGAAAACAGTAAGACATAGACCACAAAAGAAAGAAAAACAAAAAAAGACTAGATTTTTTTTCATTGAGGGTTTGTTTTGTTTTCATTTCTGTTTGTTTTGTTTCACAGAGACAGGGTGCTGGAGGGAAGCAGGATCTTCAGTGCTTTTGCAGAAATTCCACCTTGACATTAACGCAGAATGCATGGAAATGTGAAACTTGTCTCAAATATAACCAAGTTTTTTAAGACCGTCAGCAGTTGTGATTTCAAGCAAATGATCATCCTCTGGCATGGACAAAGTTGGTTCACCTAGCAGATTCACAAGTGGTTTACAGACCCACTCCTTCCAAGTCTAGGTCTCTTCTATGGTTGAGAAGCTGAGCTTGGTAGTGAATTTTATCGAAAATTTTTTTGCATCTACTGATTAATCACGTTTTTTTTTCTTTCTTCTCTTTATATGTGAATTACATTTATTAATTTGCAAACCTTGAATAATCCTTGCATTCCTAGAGGGAAACCAGCTTGGTCATAATGTTTGATCTTTTTGACGATATGTTGTATTCCATTTGCATTTTACCTTTTTACAATGTATTCTATTAGTAATACTGGCACCTCAGATAAACTTCATTGGCTAGGATTCTGCCATTGTGCAAATCTATTCCACTGCATTCTAACTCATTGCATTCCATTTTATTGAAGATTTTTACATCTCTGTTCACTAAGGAGATTGGGCTGTAGTTTTCATTTTTAGTTGGGTCTTTGTTTGCTTTTGGGATCAAAGTGTTTTTGGCTTCTAAAAAACGAGTTTAGAAGCACTCCATTTCTTTCAATTTAATTACAGTTTTAAAAGGATTGCTATTATTACCTCCTTGAAGGTCTTGTAAAATTCAGCAGATTTTGAGTTTTCTTAGTTGCTAGGCTTTTTGTTTCTGCCTCAATTGCACTGATTGTTATTGGACTGTTCAGTCCAATATTTTTCTGTCTTTTTGGTTTAATTTTGGTACTTTGTATATACCTAGGAATTGTCTACTTCAGGAATTTACAGGGGCTGGGGAGATAGCTCAGTAGAATAAGCACTTGTCTGACAAGCGCAAGAGCCTGAGTTCAATTTCTGGTTCTGCCGAAAAAAAGAATTTCCAATTTTTAAAGATTGTACGTTTCCATAGTAGTTATTAATGATTCTGGACTTTGGTTGTGTCTGTTGAAATAGGAGATTGGTGCATGGCTATCTGGTTGAGCCAGTGGTCATAAACTATTAGTTACGGAGAGATCCAGCACACATGCAGAGAATATGGTTTGCAACGCCTACAACTGGGACCAGTGAGCAAGTACTATCTTCAGTTCTTCTGGGACAAAATCAAGCAGATTTTTAATGAGCTGGCCTAGATCTGATCTCAGTTTGAAGAACAATACATTAATCTTTTTTTTTTTTTCTACAATACATTAATCTTATGGCTGCTGTAAACCTTCTCAGTGCTATACTCTGCAAAGCATACTTAGTTTTTCTATATGTAATACATGTAAACCTTTACTGTTGTTTTTGTATATCTGATCTGATTCTTTATTTAGGACATCACGGACCTGGAAAAGTCTATACAACCACAGAATCAAGGAATATTGTGATTTTTGACTATTTTTGCCTAATTGCATTGGTGTGAGTCTATTCTTTCCTCCTTTGGTAAGTTCAGTAATACATTTTCTATTTTACTCTTTTTTTTGGGAGGGGGGATGAAGGGTATACAGGGTGTTCAGGGTCTCACTATTAGATCAGATTCATAGTGATATGCCTATTTACAGCCTCCCAAGAGCTGGGATTACAGGTGTGCCATCACGTCCAGTCTCAATTGCTGTCTCAGTGTGCCCTGGGGGTGGGTTCAGCATGGCAGGCCCAGGCATTGATTCCCCAGCCCCTGTGCCTGCTTGCAGGCACTTTAATCCGCTGAGCTATTTGGCCAACCCTTATTCTTTCAAAAAACCAACTTGTTACTTTGTTGGGTCACTGTGTTGCTCTTTTGGTGTCAATTTTGTTAGTTTTTGCTCTGAACTATTATTACATTATTTCAGTTCATTTTTTTTTTCTAATGTTAGTACTGACTGCAAAAACCTGCCCTCTTTGGGGCTGGGAAGATAGCGTGGCAGTGTAAACACCTACCTGGTAAGTGCAAAGACATAGGTTTGATTCCCACTACTGCAGTCCCCTGTGCTGGCCCCAAAACCCATAGGTTTAGCATGAAAATCTGCCCTATTCTGTTTTCAGCTTCTTTTGATTCCTTGGGTTCGAATTAATTTATTATGCTGAATGGGGAGGACAGTTTGACTTTGAGTTCAATACACTGGACTGGCTCTGAAAGGCCAACTAAGCCCTCTGACTCAGTCAGCTTGGCTCTTTCCCACCATGGTGTGGACACCCAGCATCTGTGGTGGCAGGTGGGATAGTGTGGTCCAGGTGTGGACTGGTTTCCCTTCTCCCACTGTATTTTAGTCCAGGTGGGTTGTCATTTTGTGTATCATCTCATGTGTTGTGCCCCTGGCTCAGAGTAACTGTTTTTCTTCAGCGCTAAGTTGGAGGTGCTTAACACCACCAGCACCCACATTTACCTATAATGAATCTCCTTTGTCATATTCCTCTCACATGACAGACTTAATTTATAAATCAAGTTGACTACGTCACATGAGTAAGTTTTGTGACCCATTATGTATCTCTGAAATATGCTGTCATTAGACATTTTCTAAAAAAAAAAAAAAAAAAAATCTCTGGACTAGCTCTCATAACTCAACTGAACCTGTGTGCTCTGTGTCCGTTTCCTTAAAGAACTATGCAAAATAGGTATGTTACGGCCATGTATTTTAATGTGGTTGATAATTTTAATCACACTCTATAGAACATTAAATTCAGGTGGCAATTTCTGCTAGCCAGCATCTCTACGAATGACACAGTGTGTAGACTCACACTCAGAAGTGACTTCTTTGAGTCGAGCTGTGAAACCTGAAAGCTATCCAGTCATGGAAGCTGTGCTATTTGTGCATATAATGTCACAAAATGACAACCTGAATTTTCCAGATAATCAAAGACTTGAACAGTTTTGGCAGCCAAAGTGCACATAACATAGCCTCGTGGACATGCTCCTGAGAAACATATCACACAAAAAGAAGCCTTGTTGCCTTGTGTCAATATCAGTAGATTCGGGCTGGCAAGATAGCTCAGCGGTCTAGAGCGCCTCTCAGGGACCGCGGTTCGAGCCCCAGCACCACATGCCATGCCAGCCCCTCCCCGCAAGGCCGGCTGAGCTCATTCCCCCACCCCCGCGAAAAAAGAATCTGTGATGTGTAGCGAGACACTGTAATAAATAAAGGAATTTTCTTTAAAAAAAAAAAATCAGTAGATTCATCAACTTTGACTTTGCAGCATGATGACTCAATAATCTCCTCTAAAAATTGTGCCTCAGTATCTGTGATTTCATCATTTTGTCTAGCGTTGGTACTAGTTGAAAGAGGAACAAATACCACCTTTTGAACTGCACTGTCTCCTGACAGCTTACAATAAATGTCCTTGGCAGCAGGCAGGACCAACTTTTCATGAACAGCAAGGGCTTCTTAGCTTAACAATGTGGTTAGCTATTCTCAGAATGATGCTCTCAGGTTAGACACATCTGATGACATGGTGGCCTTCAATAATTGCTTCTGTTGTTCACATTCACACTTTTTTTTTTTTTTTTTAATCCCTAAAGGCTTACCCTTTAATGCAGGGTGCTTTGTCTCCATATGAAACAGTTTAAAAGTTTCATGATTTCACTAGATATGAATCACCACATACTACAAAAAGAAGGTTTGGAGAATGTGAATCACCTGTTGTACTCAACCACAATTTAAGTAAGACTCCTGCTATTTTCTTTTAAGAGCAACTTTGTTAGCAATCTTTTACTCTTCTGCTGCATCATCATTGGTTATTCCCCTTTTTGCAAAGCAGCTCTCTGGTGACATTTGCTTTTTATCCATTTTGTCTAGGGTTAGCTTGTGAGTGTTGCAAACTATGACTGAGACAGTGCAGGAAAGGTGTGGATGGAAGGGAAAAATAAAACACTGGGTGAGCCATGTGTAGATTAAAGTAAGGATGCATTTTGAGTTAAAACATGTACACCCGATTCAGATGTACAACTGAGGTACATAAACTCACAGGACAATATAAACTCAAATACTAGATGGCAATTTTTTACTTGCCACTCACTGATATTATCTTCAAGCAAGTGATTATGGACTCTGTGCAGTCAAACCTCTCTGCTAATATTAAACCTGGTTGCAACTGCTCCCCAGTGCTACCATCACTGCCTCAGTTTCACCTCATATCATTAGGCATTAGATTACCATACAATCTAGATGCTTCACATGTATAGTTCACAGTAGCATTCACATTCCAGTGAGAATCTGCTGTCACAACTGATCTGACGCAAAGGGGAGCTCAAGTGATTGGGAGCCGCTATAAATAAAATGAAGCTTAACCAATCACCTGCAGCTCTCCTGCTGTGAAGCCCCATTCCTAACAAGCTATGGAACAGCACTGCTCTGTGGTCTATGGGTTTGGGACCTCTAAGTTAAAAAACCATAAAGACCTTACCAGAAGACTTTTTGATAAATGCAATAAAATGGAAAAATGTAAAATAAAGCTATAAAAATCAAGTTTTTTCTGTGTTAAGCTGCTTAGAAACAAATGGGAAAGTCAGTCCATTTACAATTGCTTATAAAAATACCTAGGGATAATTGTACCCAATAAGTACCTTGAAACGCATCTATAACAAAAATTACAGGACACAGAAGAAAGACACTAAAGAAGACAATAGAAATAGAAAGCCCTACTATGATCCTGGGTTGGTAGAATTTTTTCTTTTTTTTGTGGTATAGGGGATTGAACTCAGGACCTTGCACTTGCCAGGCAAGCACTTAATCTACTGAGCTATCTCCCTGGCCCAGTAGAATATTTTTTAAATGGCCGTATTACCAAAAGCGATCTACAGATTTAAAGCTATACCCATCAAAATACCAATGATAGTCTTCAAAGAACTAGAAAAAAAAAATCCTAAAATTCATGTGGAAACATGAAACACCCATAATAACCACAGTATCCAAATAACAGCCAGTACAACTATAACCACCACCACCACCACCACAAAAAACACCAAAGATAGGGTATCATAATTTAAAAATATACCACAAAACCATAGTTAAAAAAAAACCAAAAAAACAGGATGGTACTGGCATAAAGCCAGATATGTAGACCATGTAACAGAACAGGGGGCACAGAAATAAGCCCTTGAACTACACCTATCTAATTCTTGACAAAGAAGTCAAAAATGCCTTGGAGAAAAAATGGGCTCTTTAACAAATGGTGCACAGAAAGCTGAATACCCACATGAAGAAGACTGAAAATAGAGTTCTTGTATAAAAATGAACTTCACATGTACCTAATACCTGAAATTTTGAAAATACTGAAGAAAACATAAGGAAAATACTGTAGGATATGGGCACAGGCAATGACTTCCTGAATTGGAGCTAGGAAAATAACAGCAAGTATTGTTAAATGGTACTATATCAAATTAAAAAGTTTCTGCATGGCAAAGACACTAATACAGTGAAGGGACAGATTACAGAATGGGAGAAAATCTTGAACTAAAACTCTGACTAGCACTGCCCCTCCACCCCAGTCAATGAGGGCAAATGAACTGATCAAACATTTCTCAACACATGGAGCTGGAACAACTGGATATGTAAAACTGAATCAACATGAGTCACAGATCTAAACGTAAGACCTAAAACTATAAAACTTCTAAAAGAAAACAAAGGAAAAAATTCTCTGTGACTTTATGGTAAACAAAGATTTCTTAGTTATGACATAAAAGGCAAAAATCTATAGTTGAACAAATACATAAATTGGACTTTGTTAAAATTCAAAACTTCTGCTTTTCAAAAGACTATTAAGAGAATAAAAGTCAAGCCACAAACTGAGGAAAGAAGTCCTTGCAAAAAATATGACCAATGAAGAATGGTATGTACAATATAGAATATATTCTTAAAATTCAACAAATAAACTAATTTTTAAAATGATGAAAAAATTTGAAATTTTTTTTTCAAATTGAGACGTGTTTGATCAGTTCACTAGATGATACACAAATCAAAAATAAGCACACAGACACACTACACATTATTTGTCCTTAGGGTGATGCTCATTAAAATAATACTAATATGTATAACACATATATTAGAATGGCTACACACAGACACAGACACAGACACACCCATAGGCAATACTATGTGTTTGTGAAGATATGGAGGAACTCTCATATACCACTGAAGGGTATGGAAGGTGGCACTCTGTAAAACCATTTTGCAGTTTATCAATAATGGAAAACAAAGGAGCATTAGGAGGCTTCCGTGGGTGATGGACTTGTTGGCTACTGAGTGCGGCAATTAAATGTGTTTACTAATATATCAAGACTTAGCAAACTGTACACTTTACATATGCGTAGGTCATCATATTTTAGTACCTCCATAAACTCCTGAAAACAAGGAGTTCTACCATAAAAACAAACATCAAATCAGTGGCTAGGCCTCAGTGCCTCAGGATAAAGATGGACAAGTGAAATTTTTAACCTTAAGCAAGGAGAAGTGATAGGTTTTCAGCAAGGGGTTAACATGATTGAGTCTAAATCTTTAGAAATACACACTTACGGATACAGAGCAGACCATGGTTTCAGGAAGGGGGTTAGCAAGAAAACAGATGTAACTAGAATGTTTCAGGCAAAGATTATTGTTTGTTGCTTGATAATGATCAAGGCACAGGGGAGAAGAAGAGTCAACAAAAAGCCTGGGAGTGCCACTCACACTAAGAACAGTGGGAATGTTGCTGCCCTGCGGCTGCCTGCAGTGTACAGTACCTCTCATCATATGCTGACACAAAGCATGCATTGGTACAAATAGTACTGTAACACATCAATGCTGGATGGCACATTGCTCAGCAACAGGTACACATACTACTATGATATCCACTGGAACACCTTGCACTTTCGTACTGGTCCTACCTTTGCACTCTGTTCTCAGTTGTTCAAATAGCTGCAAAATATTCTCATACTTAGGATAAGGCAGCTCATTATCTTCTGAGAGCGTTTCAGATGACTGAGATGAGTCATCAAGGTCATCCACAGCACTTATATTCTTTTCAACCTATAAAATAAATAATATTTCAAAATATCCTCAAAGTATTTATACCATATGCTAAATATACAGAAGTAGTAAATATCCTTTTCTTACCTAAGCAAAACCAGAAATATTGGCTACTGTTGGTTCAGAGCTTTTTTTTTTTGTACTGAGGATCAAACTCAGGACCCTATGCTTACCAGGCAGGTGCTTATGCTGCTGAGCTATCTGTCTGGCCCTTCATAACTTTTTTAAAGTAAGTGTCTTCATATAGCAAAAGATTCTCTAGTTTTTCACTTTCCTTTTTATGTTTTTTTACTCTGTATTTGCATCTTTATAATGTATCAATTTACCTCTCATGCTATATTTATAATAACACACTACTTTTGTTATTTTTTATAATACCTTGTTCTTTTCATTAGATGTTTTCCTTGCAGACCTAAAAAAAAAAAAAAATCAATAAATTCACATTTGTTTCTAAATAAATAATAAATCACTAATTAAAAAAATCCATAAATCTTTCAGGTAAAAATTGAATATATAAAACAATACATAAAACTGTTGTTTTTGTTCATAAAATTTCAGCATTTGTAATTTATTTCTTCTGCTCATAAAGTTTACAGGTTATTTAAAATACAGAATTTTTCTAGAATGAGAATTCAACTCTAAACAAAGAATAACACTTCAGTGTGCTCACACTAAGAACAGTGTGAGAATTAGGGTCAAAGAATACTACTACACTACTATTATGACAATTATATTTATAATTTTCGGGGGCCAGGGAGATAGCTCAGTGGCATCAGTGCCTGTCTGGCAAGCACAAAGTCCTCACCCTCCCTTTTTCTTTTAACTTTTTTAAAGGGGGGAAAAATACCTTTCTTATAGTTAGAGCAGAAGAAAAATGTTCTGTTATTTAAGATGGAAAAACATTATATTGTTACCATCATTTTTAATATAAGCAAAACCAAATTTTTACAGGTACTAAAACACATTTAGAAAATATTACTTAGGTCCCTATAAAAGGGACCCCTTTTTTTGTGATGACAGGAGCTAACTTTTGAGGACCTAATTTCTAGGCATTATGCTAATCATTGTACATGTGTTAAACACCATTTATGAGATCGGTAACAATAAACTAGGTGAAGAAAGGCCAAGTAACTTGCCCATCCCCATACTGGTGGTAATAATTTGTACTTAGGAATGTTTAACAGTACAAGCGGTCCCTGAAATTCTCAGGGGTTATGTTCCTAGAGAACTTGCAATTGTGAAAAAGCACAAATTTCAGATATGGTCAGAAAAATGCTCATAAATGCCTGTTTTTACAGTTTAAACCCTAAATATGGTATGTCTCCTACAATTATGTAACTTAATAAAAGACTGTATTAATAAAGACTTAGAAGGTACAGGACATTTTGACAGCATCTTAGGGCCTAACAAATCTGAAGACAATGGAGACAGGTACATGCAGTGTGTCAACCTTTTATGATGCGGAGATGGATTACAGGGCAGCAACTAATCAGCAGCAAAGACAACTGAGTAACACTCTTGGATTGGCTATTTGCAAACTTCTTGCCAAAAAATATAGTTGTGGAAGATAATTATGGTTTCCATGAAATTGCGGGAGATTCCACAAAAAACTATTAGTTAGATTCTAAGGAAAAATCTGTGAAGGAATGAGGCTTGGAAGCTCTGAACTGTGACATCATGGAGGTATACTGCATGCTGTGACATTTCTACCAGCTTGGACCATTGGTGGTACATGCATGACTGTCCCACTGGCAACACTGGACAGTCATGTGTATATAGCTCCCCTGTGAATGTGTTCATCCATATTATCATATATTTTTGGTTAGAACCATAATAATTTCTGAATCTTGAAAATATTTTTAAAAATTAAAATGAGTAAACATGTTTCTCTATTAGATCATTTCTAGTAGTATGCAAATAGACTTTAAAACCTTAAGAGAAAAAACTCTTAAATGTCACATTGTTTTCGGTGATGCCCACTCACTTCCCTAGTCTTTCCCAGTGAAAGTTTTCTGAGGCATTGTCCACACTCATCTGCAGCCCTCAGCCTCCTGAGTGACCACTGCTGAAACACTCTTTGTCCAGTTCACCTGTCATCTTAACCAACCTGTCAGCTGCAATGATGTGGTTGGGTGTTTTGTTGCTTTCTCTGTAGATGACATTCTTCTGTTTTATCTCCAGAAATAGTAATTCCTGCTAATATTCCCTTAAAGGAAAATAAAATATTCAGATATTCTACCTTCCTGCATCTTCATCTGTGTCATGTATCTCGCAGCCACTCTTCATGTGTAGTAGAGCAGTGGAAAGGGAACCGGCCTGCTCACATACTGGGGAAGCCACAGATCCCATGGAGCTCTGCTGTTCATTTTCATTCTTCTGTACTTTCCTCAAAGGCAAGGCAGGCTCACTGTTTTTTAAAAAGCCATTTAAGAAAAACCAATGTTTTATCGTTCATCGACTGACAGAACTTTTCTTCAAAAGCCATTTGGGAAAAATGTCAATACTTCATGTAAGTTTACAAAAGGAACATTCTGAGAAGCAATGATTTTGTTTAAAAAGATTAAAAATTCTTTAAAAAAGTTTATTTATTTGGTACAGAGTCTTGCTACACAGCTCAGACTTGTAGTGATCCTCCTTATTAGCCTCTCCAGCCCTGGAATACAAGTGTGCACCACCATGCCGGGTTTCGGTGGTCAACTTGGTATGGGGCCAGCATGGCATGTGGTACTAGGGACTAAACCCAGGTCCTTGCCTTTGCCAGGCAGGTGCTTAAGACTGCTGAGTCCCTGGCAAGTGCAAGGGTCTGAGTTCAATCCCTGGTTATGGAAAAAAAAAAAAAAACAAGACTGCTGAGATGTGCTCCCAGCCCTGTTTGAAAAGATTTTGTAACTTCAATATAGTTTTGGCATAGTACCTAATCCTGATACAAAAAGGCTGGATTTACCAACAGATCATAGTAATTCTTTTGTATGGAATAAACATATGGAATAGTTATTCGGTAACATTTTCACACCTACACAAATTTACAAGAAGACTGAAATTTCCCATGGGAGACTGTGCTGTTTGAAGAGCATGAACCCCTGAAAGTACCACAATTGAAAACAACTATTTACAAAAAAGTTAAATAAATAATTCTTGTTAAGACTAAGAATTGAGAAGCTGGGGAGCTGGCTCAGTAGAATAAGCCCTTCCCCAGCAAGCTCAAGGGCCTGAGTTCAACCCCCAGTTCCACAAAGAAAAAAAAAAAAGACTAAAAATTGAAATAAGTGGGTTTGGGATGGGGTGGGGGAGATATTCCAAAGAGCGATTATTAAACAATTCCTCTTGAGCCAAACTTCAAAAACTACAACTCTAGAATATGAAACTGTCTTCATTTTAAGCAGCTGATAGAAAATAACTCTGAAACAGAACACTTCTGGTTGAAGTTGGCCCAACTTCCCAACTAGGAAAGAACTGACCTGCTGCTGTGGCAACCCAGTGTAAAGGTAATCAATGGATCACTGGCTTCACTCACCAACCAGCCAGCCAGCCAGCCAACCAACCAACCAACCAACCAACCAACCAACCAACCAACCAACCAACCAACCAACCAACCAACCAATTAATGCTAATATTTTGCTCCCTGAAAGATAAACATATGCTTAAAGAAACAACCAATTCACAATATCATTTGAAAAGCTAAAGAGGTAAACTCACCTTCTGGAGGTTGGCCAGACTTTAAATTCTACTCTTTCCAAAACCACAATAAGTGATACGTTGGTTCACAAACTTAATTCTCTTCATGATTCTGGTCACAAATCAAACTGGATAAGAACACTGAATGTGTAGTACAGGCTGGCCAGAAATTCACTTAGGTATCTCAAGCTGGTCTCAAACTTGATCCTCCTTATAGGCCTCTGCCACCATGCCTGGCTTAACCACTGAATTTTATTTGGTTCTCACCCAACTCAGTTTGTGAAAAGACTCTTGAAAGAATCAAGTTTGTGAACTGAGGCAACTGTGCTGTAAGGGATTGTGTCCAGTCACTGCAGCTCTTTGTCTCCACAGGAATTGTACAGTACAATTAATTTTGTCTTTTAATTTTTTTCAGTTTTTAAAAGTTTTGGTACTTTGGCCATAACCTGTTTTTAAAGCCCATATGTTTACAACCCTTTTTCTTTTTTTAATTAATTTTGAGAAACAAATAGCAATGGGACAGTTTCAAAACCAATCAGTAGAACAGTTTCAATAATTAATGCATTGCATATTGTTGTCTTCACAGTAGTTACTCATAGCATAAGATGAAGACATGATATCCTGTCCAAACACTATTAGTACAAATCTTTCTTCTCATTGAATTAAGAGAAAGTAGCTGTATATCTATCTTAACTATTTTGTATATATATAGATACAAAATGGTTGTTCATTTGTATCCCCTTTTTTTGGTCTAGTTTGGTCAGAGATGGGTATTCTTATGCCCTTTTATTTTTCTTAATAAAATACAAATGAAGTCAGCAACTCTTTTAATCTATTTTGTTATAGGTGAAACTATCCTAAAAAATGAGTAATATAAAAAAAATAAGTAATCACAATATTGAATTTTTCTTTCTAAATGGATAAATGTTAATATAGAGTATATAACTTATTAAAGTCAAAGATGTAAAAAATGTATTTGCTTGGTAAAACTGTCAGAATGAACTTATATGAAACATTTTTCCAGTACTGGAGATCAAACCCAAGAGTATTCTACCACTCAGTTGTACCTCCAGTCCTTTTTAATTTGGAGACAGGGCCTTGCTCAGCTTCTGAAGTGGAATTCAAATTTGCAATCCTACTGCCTCAGTTTTCCAAGTCAAACTTTTACAAGCAAAAAATCAGTCTACTGTTTAAAATAATAAACACAGAATAAACTGCATTTACTCAATAAATATTCAGTAGCTATTTACTGTATGTTAGGCCCTTTTCTAGGTATTGATGATATGGTAGTAAGCAGACATAAATTCTACTTATGAGAGTAAAATATACACTCAGTCACAATAAATAGGACAGGCAAAATATACAATATGCTTCAAAAAGGAAACTAAAATTGGGAAATAAAATATTCTTATTTTATAAACTGAATTTTGTAAGTTATATATACAGGCACTGCTAAAAAAACATACTAGAATTCATTATCTTTACAAAGAAAAGGCATTATTTTGAAAAAGGTAATGACAGGGGCTGGGGAGATGGCTCAGTGGAATAAGTGCTTCCCTGGCAAGCACAAGGGCCTTAGTTCAAACCTCGGTTCCACAAAAAAAAAAAAAAAAAAAAAAAAGGTAATGATATACATGCAGGGCACCTTTAAAAGACTAACTTAGCTAGTTAGTATCAAATGGGTTTAGTAAAAGGGTCAGCAACTCATTTCTTGTAGAGTAAATCCAGCAATTACATTTTTTTTTTTTTTTTTTTTTTTTAATGAGCAGAATAGATTTATTGAGGGAAAGAAAGCTCCTGTCCGAGAGAGGGACAGGAGGGGGGGCCCGAGTGGGTAGTTCCCCCAATTACACACTTTTATGAATAATTTTTTTTTGTGTGTGTGTGTGTGTGGTGTTGGGGATGGAACCCACAGCCGCTTGCATGCTAGGTAAGTGCTCTATCCTTGAGCTCTTCTCCAGCCCTATAAATAAATTTTCTGAAATGGAGCCACAGCCATTCATTTATTGTCTACACCAGATTATGGACAACCACAAGTGACTGCATGCCACAAAATCTGAAATATTTACTATTTATTTTTAATTTTTATTTCTATTATGTATTTAAGACAGGGTCTACAGGGTGTCACTACACAGATGGGACTTGTAGCGATTCTCCTGTTTTCAGCCTCCCAAGCACTGGGATTATAGGCATGTACCACCACACCCAGTCTCAGTCACCATCTCAGCATACCTTGAGGGTGGATGGCACTCCAGGGATAGAATCCCAGTCCCTGTGCCTGTCTAAACAGGTGCTCTAGTCCACTGAGCTATCTGGTCAGCCCAATATTTACTATTTGGATCTTTGCTGAAAAAGCCAATTCCTGGTATAGTATATGAAATATCTTTTGATGGCACTTTTAAGAGGTTTTACCCAATATACTGAAAACTAATCAATCATGGATCCTCATGCAATCCCTCAGCAATATTCAGAGGAATGTGAAGATTAGAGCAATCATATCTTGAGAAAACACAAAAGTCTAATAACTACTACTTTTCTTGGTAATAAGAGTACCAGGGTAGCATACAACTTTTTTTGCAACTTAGCACATTACATATATTACAACAAAACTTGCTGAAGATCATTAAACTAAATGGTTTGTATATACTTTGTGAAATAATCACAGTGAATGATTATGATCTAAGGACAGCATGCTATATTATTTTATGGATATAGCAATTTTAATTATTTTCTTACTGCTAAGTATTTGAACTATCTGCAACTTTGTGAGAATGATAGTATCTTTTAAAATAAGAATATATATATATATATATGTAACATATTTATATACGTATTATCAATACATACATCCTTAACATTCATGTTATACGTATTAAGTATATACATTCACCTATTTTAGGCTATGGGTGATACATAATGAATGTCTTTAATAATACCTACATGCATGTGTGTGATTATGGGTCAGACATTTCTCTCCCAAAAGGATTCAGTCTCAGAAGAGAAGGTGTTAGACTAAGAGAACAATATATCTGAAATTTTATTGATGCTACTAAATTACTCTTAAAAAATATTTAATAATTTCATTTACTAACAGTGCATGACAATGTCTGTTTCTTTACACTGGCCAATTCTTAGTTTTTAAATAAAATATTTCTCAGTATAGTTGGAAAAAATGGTATCTAACATTGTTTATAACTTTGTGACAGGCATACAAAACTAAGTGTCTTTAGTAAAAGTATATAACTTTTAATCACAAATATTGGCTCAAATTAGAATTAGTTTTATAGAACAGTAACCGTTATCTACAATCAAATATTTCCATAATCTTACCCATCTTGTGTATTCTTCATAATAAGAAACTGCTGGTTATCAGCTTTTCCATTCTTTCTTTGTTGAGTTAATCCATTGTTGTTAACAGCATTATCAACAGCGGCATCATATTGGTTTTCTGATATTTCCATCTTATTACTTATTTGCTTCCTTTTTTCTTCAACCTTTAATGAAAGCAATGTTGGCCATTACACAAGAAGCACAAGGGAGCAGGAGCTACTCAACCTAAATGATTCCAGGACAGCTCCTCAGTGGCACTGCCCTGCACATTATGGCACCAAAAGAGAATACAATTCTATAATGCTGGAACAGAGAAATTAGCAGGTGAGCTCACTAAATCAATCCAGTAAATTACAAGTGTGATTTTTTGAAAAATAATGTAATGGCTTTGTAAGATACGGGTAGTCTCACCTACTTTTAAAAAATATCTCTAGATGTTTTGCTGGTCCTTAAAACTCAAGTGTACCTCAGAACTTAGTTTGTTACATAGGAGTCAAATACCAAACCAAATGTTTGATTGAAGATTACTTTTTACTTCTGATAAAAATCACATATGTCACAACTTACCAAACTTTATAAAACCACTTAATGTAAAGGCCAATTCACCAGAAACAAAATTTAGAAGTGCAATAATATGTGGAAAGATACACCACAGACTTGTCAAAATCACCTGGAATGGTCATCTTAGAATTATCCATTCCAATGATTTGAGTGAAAAAGATACAACTGCACACACGGAAGCACAAACATGGACTCGTCTGGGAAGGTTCATAGCAACTCTCAAACTTGGAAATATTTTTATATCACTTCTCACACATTGCTTCTTCCATTTTCTTTATGGTTTAAACATAATAAATGCAATTTATACTTAAACCAATAGAAACCAATAGTAAAACCCTAGAGATTAGTGCTTAGCCACTGAGCTCCAAGCCAGGCCTTTTTATTTTTATTTGAGACAGGACCTTCAGAGGGTGTCCAGGATGGGGTTGCAATTATAATCCTCTTGCTTCAGCCTCTAAGTAGCTGGGACTACAAGTGCACATCAACCCACCTGGTTATTATTACCTCTTCTGTGGCAGCTGGGGGAAGTACTGGTGATTGAATCCAGTACCATCATAGTGAGTTGTACCCCTTTTACAAATTTTTAATGTTGAGACAGAGTTTTGCTAAGCTGCTAACATGCCCATTTCAGGCTCAAGAGAAAACAGACAGATGTCTAGGCACATTTGAATCATTAAAACTGAACAAGAAGACAGTCCAGCAGCAAGCAATGAAATTGACACATTAAAAAAAAAAAAAAAAAACCAGAAAGAAACAAAAAACTATCAACTAAGAAAAATCCAAGACCCCATGGATTCACTGCTGAATTCTGCAAGAACTTCAGGGAGGATCCAACACTAACATTCTTCAAACACTGCAATGAAACTGAAAGGGAAGGACTGCCTGAAGCTAGCATCACCCTGACAACAACTTCACAAAAAAAGAAAACAACACACCAATCTTTTGAACAAACACAGATTAAAAAAAAATATATATGTGCATATATATATGTATGTATGTATGTGTGTGTATATGTATATATATATATATATATATATATATATATATATATATATATATATATATATCAACAAGAAACTGGCAAACAGAATGCAACAAATAATTAAAAAGGTTATACAACATGACCAAGTTGGCTTTATCTCCAGGATGCAATATGGTTCAATACATATCTTATGGTTTGTGTTTAGATATCTCCCCAAAGCCTCTCGCAGTCACAGAGCTTTTTACGAGGTTGTGAACCTAGAGTATGTGACTGATTCACAGTGCAGTACTGGGAATAAGGGTGCTGGGATTAAGGCTGTGAGTCCTACACATCCAGGCTAGGGCAACAAGCCTATATACAATATAAGGAACAGAAAGAATTGGTTTCTTCCCCTTTCTTGTTGCTTTTGGAGTCTTCTGCCACCACACCACCTTGACTAGGAGCCAGGAGATTACTGACTGAAACTTCCACAAACTATTGAGTGAAATGTACCTTTCCTCCTTTAACTTTGGCTGTTGGGTATTTTGTCTTAGCAATGAGAAACCTAAGATGATTCTTTAAATAGTGAGCCCTTACAGTGCATCAAAATCCTTTTACTAAAGATTAGTAACTGGAGAGCCAGGCATGGTGGCGCATGCCTATAATCCCAGCACTCGGGAGGCTGAGGCAGGAGGATTATTGTGAGTTTGAGACCAGCCTGAGCTACAAAGTGAGCTTAAGGCCAGCCTGAACTGCATAGTGAGACCCTGTCTCAAAAAGACAAAAAAAAAAAAAAAAAAAAAAAAAAAAAAAAAAAAAAAAAAGATTAGTAACTGGAGCATAGGCAACAAGTTACTGAGACACGAAACCATCAGTAAGAATGATTCAAATTTATACCATAACAGCATTATGTATTTATATGAACTACCTTTGTTAAGTGCAGTTTTAAAATATTCTAATGTCCACTAAAGACAGAGGATGAAATAGTTAGCAACTTCTTATATTGAAATAACAAAGTCATTGTTTGTATCTTAATACCAAAGTTTGTTTGGAAAGTATGCTTCTCTGTAGCTGGGTTGATTTTAAGAGTCTCATGCTCTCCTGACTGAGCTAGTCGGGCACCTTGGGTTGATTTTATGAACCCTCAATGTGGAGAGTCAGTTAGAGATCCCAAAGTACAATTAAATCTTTAACATGGAAAGGTAACATGAAATTACAATGCTGAGCCTCAGGGAAAGATCATCCTTTATAGCATTCATCCAACGCAGCAGTCATCACTGTTATACTGACCATCACATTAGCTGCTTAACAAAAAGGCTCAAATCTGGTCTTGCCTCTTTTACCAAATTTAAGATTATACAGATAGAAGCACAGACAAAGTTTGTCATCAGAAATTTTTTTTTTGGATTTTTAGTAAGGGTCTACAGGATCACAGGGTCTCAATGTATCATTATGTAGATTGGACTGGTAGTGATCCTCATGTGTTCAGCCTCTCAAAGAGCTGGTATTATAGGCATGTGCCACCATGCCCAGTCTCAATCACTGGCAGAGTGCACCCTGGGGGGTGGGACTGGCATGGTATGCCACACATTGAACCCCAGCTGCTGTATTTGTGTAAGCAGGCACCTAAATCCACTGAGGTATTTGGCTGGTCCTGTCCTCAGAAAATTTTGCCTAACCTCTAAAGTTTAGCTTTAAGTTTCTATAGAGTCTAAGAATAGCTTGTTTATAATCAGCTAAAATATGTTTTAAAGTAAATATTAAATTATGATTGATTTTAAAAGGCTAGCCAGAAAGTAATTTCACTGGCCTATACTACATTATTAAAGTAAACAAAGCAATATCAAACCAGAAATATAAATTTAAATTTTTATTTACCTGGTCCTGGCTATTTTGACAGCCATCAAATCTTTTCTGCTCTTCCTTTGATGTCACTTCGAAGTCTGTTTCTTCTGAAAAATGTATACATTGTCACATAAACTACTTAGAACAGTTCCACAAAAAGTGAGTCTTTATAAAATAGAAAAAAGAAATATTAATAATACAAATTTGGGTTCGGGGAAATGGCTCAGTAGAACAAGCGCTTGCCTGGCAAGTGCAAGGGTCTAAGTTCAATCCCCGGTTCAGCCAAACAAAACAAAACAATTCATTTTCTCAAGTCAAGAATTTAAATTAAGCCTAATTTTTAGCTGAATATTTATATACTTTTAACTACTCCCAAATTTACAAATCTGGTGGAAAGCCACTACATGTCACCACTCTGAAGACATTACAACCCTCTTAAAGATTCATTGCAAATTCATTTACTCAGCACAGATGAACTCGCCGAAACATTTAAAATACCACAGAAATACATAAATCTATTTATGTACACTATTCTCTACTCATCACAGCTACTTCTAAACAATCCTGTGGTGTGCTACCATTAATGGTCTCTATACTTAGTATTAACTTTTTACACCTTTATCAACAAGCACCCTTTCCCTTATATCTGAGATGTCTTCATTCTTCTTGTAATTTTTTATAATCTTTATGTTTTTTAAGACTCAGTCTACAAGGGCTGGTAATGTTTCCATTACCAACTGTTGTTTCCACTATAGTGAATTTTTATTAAATGAAAAAATGAGGGCCAGCCAAATATCTCAGTGGATTAAAGCATCTCCTTAGACACAGGAGCTAGGGGTTTGGTCCCCTGGCATGCTGTGCTGGCACCACCCCACGGGAGTGCTGAGACTGGGACTGAGACTGGGTGTGGTGGTACACGCCTGTAATCCCAGCACTTGGGAGGCTGTAAACAGGAGGATCACTATGAGTCTGATCTACCCAGTGAGACCTTCTATACCCTGTCCTAAAAGAAAAAGAAGAAATGTATAAAACTGAGTCCTCGGGGTACTGGACTCTACTCTATTTTTCAAAAGATATGAGTGAGATGTGAAATGATCTCCTTGAATTTGTTTAAGTTACTTGAATTTACTTTGTAGGTTTTGTTTCACCTGTTCCCATGTTGAGGGAATTCATCAAGTGTTTAGTTTGAAATGTCCTGCTTCTTGAGTATACCAAACTCATCAACATACATAAGAGCAGAGGTGGGGTGAAGCTCTGTCAGACTGTATGCTTAGTACATGCAAGGCTCTGAGTTTGGTTGAGTTTCATCTCTAGCAGGAGAAAGGGGGAGAGAGGGAAAGAGAAAGGCATTTAAGAAATTCAGGGAATGTTAAACATTCTTGGGATGCCAAGATAGCTCAGTGGACTAAGCACCTGCTCAGGCAAGTGCGGGGACTGGGGTTCAATCCTAGCAGCACAAGCCTTGCAGTCCTGCCCCTGGGCCTGCTGAGCCACCCCGAGTCTGGGTATGGTGGTTCATGCCTGTAATCCCAGTGCTGGGGTACTGAAATCAGAAGGATTACTATGAGTCTGAGCTGCATAGTGAGACCCTGTGCAAAACACATTAAAACAAAATAAATAAATAAAAAAAAGATGGGATTTTGTTATGCTGCCTATGATGCTCTCAAATTCATAGGCACAAGTGACCCCTGTGCCTCAGCCTTTCAAACAGCTGGAGCAACAAGTCCTGGTATCTGACTGATAAGGACTTGGCTGAAGAGACTAAACAGAAATGCTCATGATTTCCACAAGTACTTTGAAAATCAATCTATATAAACTGACAGAAATAATTTAATACATGGTTTTAAAAGGTTCTTTTTTGAGTTACACTGCACATAGTTATAAAGAATGCCTGTGAATTCAGAGGAATCAGAGTAATAAAGTGTTGTATCTAAGTAGTGATCTTTAGGTCTCTAGTTTTCCCATTAACTCTTGAAGGTGTCAGTATCTTGGCACTAACTCTCAGGTTTATGCTAAATACTTGTCTAAAAAATTATTCTTCCTTCTAATTTTATTATTTGTACTTTGCTTTGGTTAGAGAAAGAATACAATTAACTTCCTTGTGAAAAGATACTATTTGGCTGTTACTTGTTTAGGAAGAGGAGTAAAATATACAGCAAACTGTACCACCAAATGACTTCTGAACAGGTGGAACTATAATATTATAAAAACATGCGCAAGTGCTCTAGGTTAACTTCACCACTCTTCTCTATTGCTTCCTTTATGCTGCTTTCGGTTGCTATGATTCATACAACATGGTGAATACAATTGCCTAAAAAAAACACAGCTCTAATGTTTGTCTTTATTTATTTATTTATTTTTTTGCAGAACTGGGGATTGAACTCAGGCCCTTGCGTATGCCAGGGAAGTGCTTATTCCACTGAGCCACCTCTCCAGCCCCAAGTCTTTATTGCCTATTCTGTGGATGGTGATGGACTTTCAATCACTGATTGTGTTACATGTGAAAATTTATCATCAACTTTTAAATTCCCTGATGCTTGTACTTTACCCTTTTAGATTTATTTTCTAGTACAGTGTCAGTAGAACTATATACTTAAAGAAAGCTCTGTAGACTCTGTATTAATTTTTAATAGTATAAAAGGACTTACGGACAAAGCTTCAGAATGACTGCTTTGCAGGTCTGTGTTTACCAGTCACTAAAGAATGATTATATCCCCAGTTTTCTTAATCAAAGATATGAGACACTTGTGTACATACTCAGTGCTAATGAGAACATGTCTGCTTATAATCATCAACATATCAACACAAATGAAATAACTAAAGTTGAAACACAATTGACTTGTTAATAAGCAAAGCTTTACTCAAGGTAATTACAATTTACAGTAAGCGTTATTTTTATTTATTTATTCTTTTGCAAGAACCGGGATTGAACTCAGGCCCTTGCGCTTGCCTAGGAAGCGCTTATTCCACTGAGCCATCTCCCTGGCCCCATTTGTTGTTTTTAGAGAGGGGATTCTGGGTACCAGTAAACCTCTTGAGTTACCTGTACCACAGGGCAGCTCTCCAGTAAGCACTTCCACAAACTTTGGAAAAATCTTAGAATCTTGTTATTATTTGTACCTTGCTTTGGTTAGAGAAAGAATACAATTAACTTCCTTGTGAAAACATACTGTTTGGCTGTTATTTGCTTAGGAAGAGGAGTAAAACATATAGCAAACTGTACACCAAGTGATTTCTGAACAGGTGGAACTACACTATTATAGAAACATGCACAAGCACTCTAGGTTAACTTCTGTGGATCTAAACTGGGAACATAAGAGTATTGATACATAAGTAGAAACATCTTAACATTTTTTTAAACATCTTAACATATTAAACATTTTTTTCTCTTATGCTTATAAATATAAGCATGAACAGCAACAATTAAATTGCCTATATTATTTATATCAAAGCCTTCCAAAATTTGGGGGAAAAAAATGAGATGACTTTGGGAATTTCAAGCATTTTAATGTACTGTACCTCTTTCTAGAGTAATCTGTATTACTAAACTTACCTGATTTAAATGTTTGTATATCCTTCCCTGCTACTGCTTCATTCAGAACAGAATCTTTCATTTCAATGGCAGGCTGAAGGGGTTTTAAAGTAAAATATTTAATAAACACTATATAGTTAATGAAATATGTAGTTAATTCAAGATATAAAGTTATTACCTTCAAGTGAAAATGTTTCTCAGGTGATTCTAAAAAGCAAAAGGGAAACATAATCATTATATGTAAATATAAGAAAGCCAGACACATATATATATTCATGCAGAGTTAGTATGGAGCTGAATCCTCATGCTTTGCATTGGAGATGGTTACTTTAGATTTTGGGTTTTCTTCCCTACTGGCTAGAACAATATGACAGAAAAATTAGCACACAGGTCTAATAAGACATGCAATTATTAAGATTTCCAAAGTGAGATTATGCTTCCAAAGACCATAAATAAAATAGAAAGTGAGCATATACCAATTTGCACATGCTGACTGATGGGGAAAAGTGATCTGTGCAAGTCAGGACCCTGACAGGATGATGTCAAAGCTGATGGGAAGGTAATAGCATAGAACTTTAACACAACACATCAACCACTGACGTACCATTACACTACAAGTATTTGTGTTTTTCCATTTGTCTTTCACCTCAAGAAGTACAGTTTGTAATAGTTTAATGAAATACACAACTAATTTCTTATCAAAGAAAGGCTTTAAATTGATTAGCTTAGACATATACTTGTAGAATAATAGTTATTAAAAACATTTTTTTCCATACCCTTGTGGGCTACAGGTATGATTACATTTCCTATATCCTCTAGTTTATTCATCTTAAAGTTTCTTGATCCACTCATGCAAGAAGGTATATAAACCACATCTAAGAAATAACACACAGGAAGTTTTTAATATTCAGATTTAGTTATCAAAAAGGAAAAGATAAGATGAATTGCCACAGAATTATTAGATACCAATAAGCTTTTATATTTCAAAATCAAATATTTATTAAAAAGAAACAACTTTGGTATTCAAGGAATGAACACTACAATGTCTCCTTTCCAAAACTGGTTTGGTACATTATGTTAGTTTTTAAAGGATTTCTATGAAAAAGCTTTTGTATCAAAACGTAGTTATCTTAAACAAAAACAGTTAATGCTTCTACATGCAAGTTAAATCTCAATGAATAATTTACCAATTTGACATAAAGCTTCGACGCCTGACAGTATGGAGCAGAGGTAAGTGGCTATAGGTTAGCCCAATTCAAGCACTCCTCCCTGCTCCTAATCATCTCTGGAGCAGCAAGAATCTATACCTAACAGAACTGAATTCTCAGGGCCAGCCAAATAGCTCAGTGGGGGTTTGATCCCCCAGGCCTGCAGTGCCAGCCCCACCCCGAGGCACACTGAGAAGGCAATTGAGACTGGATGTGGTGGCACCCCCCTATAATCCCAGCTCTTGGGAGGCTGGAAACAGGAGAATCACTGAGTCCGATCTAGTAGTGAGCCCCTGAACACCCTGTAGACCCTTCCCTAAAAATACAGAAAAAAAAGTGAATTCTCTCAAATTTCATCACTAATTCCAAAATTACCTGCCTAGCTTCCTTCTTTCCTTGCCTCTTTCCCCTAAATAATCCCTATTTCTTTCAAAAGTAATCTCTGGTTCTATGGTCTTGATTCTTTCTATTTACATCTTTTTATGGATTATTAATGCCTAATACTTTTTGGCATTAATATCTTAGAATTATATTTCCTGTTTCTTCATCCTCCATGCTGTTTCTCCTGTGGCTAGAAATGTTTTCAGAAATAAGAACAAAATTTATGGGCAGGCCAGATAGTGCAATGGACTAAAGCACTTGTTTAGGCAGAGTGCAGTGCCAGGAGTTCTATTCCCAGCCTTGCTATGCTAGCCCTGCCCCCAGGGGTGCACTGAGATGGCAACTGAGACTGGGTGTTGTGGTATGCACTGGTAATCCCAGCGCTTGAGAGGTTGAAAACAAGAGAATCACTATGAGTCCAATCTATGCAGTGAGACACTATAGACCCTATATACCCTGTACTAAAAAAAAAAAAGAATAAAA